>CAMXCT020000189.1:72591-90091 GCA_947184155.2 Cladocopium goreaui
CATACATAGATACATGCATACATACATACAATACATTACATTACATTACGTTATGTTACGTTACGTTACGTTACATTACAGTACATTACAGTACATTACATTACATTACATTACATACTTACATACATACATACATACATTACATACATTAATACATACATACATACATACATACATACATACATACATACATACATACATACATACATACATACATTACATACATTACATACATTACATACATACATACATACATACATACATACATACATACATACATACATACATACATACATACATACATTACATACATACACACATACATGCATGCATACATACATACATACATACATTACATTACATTACATTACATTACATTACATACATACATACATACATTCATTACATACATTACATACATTACATACATTACATACCTACATACCTACATACCTACATACCTACATACCTACATACATACATACATACATACATTGATACATTGCATACATTGCATACATTACATACATTACATACATTACATACATTACATACCTACATACCTACATACATACATACATACGTACATGCATACTATCTTTTCACATACCTTCTTGCTTTGTCACACACTGTCTTTCACATTCCACTTTGTCACACACAACTGTTTTACCTTCTCGATCTTTCACCACCTCCTTTGTCTTTCCTTCCTTCCCCGTCCCCGCTACAACCTTTGAAGCTCAGTATTGGAAGAAGTTGACTTGTGGGGTTATCCGGTCCTTTTATATTGCATTTTAAAAAAAATGATTTTTCAGGCTCACCGAAAGGGTACACTCCACGACCGGTGTCGTACACGCATTCTTTTAATGCAAAGAGGGTGTTCGCTTGTATTCTCTTCTGTTCCTACCCTTGCTTTTCTTTTTCCTTTGATGCTTGTGCATTTGTCCGTACAATGATTGCCTTAAATTTGGCAATGGTGATCCAAAACTTACCCAAAACACCAAAAAAATGTCCAATCTGCTGGGTTTCACACATGTTTTCGATATGGGAATATCGTTATTCCTTTGGTATTTGCTTTGGCACTGTTTATGCACTCCAAAATTCAACCCCAAATATTTCTACTCCAAATGTTCTAAGTTTGTTTTTTTCTGTCCAAACCCGAAGGGTTGAAATCGGGCATTTGTAGGCCATCATGATATATATGTATACATGCGCATTTGTTTGGATGGATATAGGTTTGTGCATGTACATGCACCACATTCCCAACTTTTCGAGCCACCTGTGCCGTCCTGGCCGGGCACTGTGAAGTCCTTCACGTTTATTTATAAGGACAACATGTTGCCCAAATATATATTTTTTGTGCGTGCATAAATGTTTGCTTGTGCATCTGCTGCGGCCTTCTTTTGCAAGCTGGGGACACTATGAGTGATTTGTGCGTGGATGCTTTCAGCATCCCAAAGAGAAAACTCCATCAAAACTGCTGCCAATAATGCCGGAAAGAATTCTGGAAAGAAAGCTGGAAGGAAAGCCGGAAAGAATGCTGGATTGGCACCGGAAAACTTCCATACTACTTTTCAAGTTCTTCTGCAACCGTGAGGTCAAGTCAGCAAAATCGTTTGTGCAAGGATTGATAGTGCTTCCAACCCCACCGTTGGTGATGAGGCGGGGAGGAGGAGGAAAATCACAAAAAGCACATTTAGTGGTCCAAGCAGCCACCTGGGCGCTGCTGGAGCGCCAGGCAACTTGCACGCGCCTGGCATACATATGCTGGCTTAGCAAAGAAATCACTGCTCCTGTGGTGGCTGATAAAACATGTGACAAAAAGGACATGGTGGCCCTAGGCACGTCTTCTAAATTGGATGGCAAAGCTTCGCGAATTGCAAATTCAAGCTGGTAAGTTAGCTCATCCAACACGCCGTCCACAAGGAGACAAAGAAAATGAGTGACTTGCCGAACCAAAAGCCTGACGCCCCTCACAAGATGCCTTGTTAACAGAGTGGAAACTGCAGGTTTCAGCATGCAAACATACAGGCCTAACAACACAACATATAGCACGTACCTATGTTGTAGCAAACTCCGAAATCTTGAAAATGCGCTGGCTTCTCCCACTTGCCGTGCAGCCGATGCAGGTCTCTGCGCGGGGTTAGCATTGGGTTGAATCTGCACGGGCAAGAATGGAAGCGGCTCACTCTGCGCATCTAATTCTAGAATTGCTACTTTGGCTTTGGCAAACTTCTGCAGATTGGGATCCGTGGGATACCTTTTTGCAGCCCTGCGCAACTGCTCTTCTGTCAACGACTTAAAGAGCGAGCCAGAAAGGGCACCACCGACGACGGTGCGATCGCCATGCTGCTCTACAAGGCGTTGCATTTAGGCTAAAGAAACATATGTGTTACACCAATTTAATAGTTGTGATGCTGGTGAGTTGCGCAATGTGTGAACACTGTCGGCAAGTTGATGCGTCCAGTCTTTTGACGGGACTTGCAGGAGACACAAAGACGCTAGCCTCTTCAGCCGCGACACTGCTCTTGGAGCCAACCGGTTGAGAATTTGCGTGGCCATAGCGAGTTGCACGTAGTGCTCTAAAGACCGCTCCACTGACCATCTACCCATGAACCTTAAAGAAGCTATGGGCACACCAATGTTATAGAACATGGTGGCTCCACCAGGCCTCAAGCTACTGGGGGTAAATCCACAATTTTTTATTCCAAGTTCTCCAGCCAATTGCTTAAACAAAGCAGCAAAGCGAGGTTTCTTGCATGGCCAAAGTGTCCCTGCATTACTTGGGTCGTGAATACTACGCAACCACTCAACAGCATTAGCATGTTTCAGCAACACAAACTGGTGCTCACCAAACTGTCGTCGGTTTTTGGGGGAGACAACCCGAAGCGCAGCATGGTTCTGACAAAGCGTGAACGACCCTGGCAAGCACACATCTGTATGGCATAGTTTCACAAGCTCACCTGGGCGCAACATGCACAATAGCCCTATTTCAAGGAGCACGCTAAAACCCCGCCACATGTGCGCTGTGCTTGTGTCTTCTGCAACCTTTGCGTGGGCTCTAGCAAGACCTACCATGAAAAGCCACAGTGGGACTGGAAGAGGCGGCCTGAGTTTCGTAGCGCGCTGTTCTTCCCACACTTTCAAGTTCTCCCAACATGTGGCAAGCTTACCTCGTAACTGGGGAAAGACGTGCTGAAAGCCTAAGAGTGCATGTTTGACAAGCGATAACTCGTGACACGACATATTCACCCAGAACAGCATCTGATAGTTTTCTTTTACTTGCCACAGCCCTCAATGTGAGATGGTGATGCCGGTCGCAGAAAGTTTGCAAATCCCTAAGGAAGGGCTCGAAAAACGGCTCAAGCGAAACAAGGTGGCATCGGGTCGTGGTCGGGAACCATGGCTCATGCTATCTACGGTTTAGGTCTGTGGACCTTTAGTCTCTTGCTTAAACACTTCAACATCATGCAAATCGTGCACTGTACAATTGATCCTCATGCCAATATGACTCTTCAAAGGGAAGATTGTTTCTTTATCACTGCGCGTGACAAACAGAACACAAGGCCGTGGCCGCTACATGCACATACGCATCGCTAAGCTTGATGGGGTAATGCCCTGCAAGTTCTGACCTGTTTTTCCACCCTGTCGGCGTTCGAATGCCTCCCACTGCACGCACATGTTTGCACCGACACTGACAGTGTGAGACCGGGCAAATTACCGATCATTCTGGTTGGTTTCTTACATGGTTCCGGATGGCCCATATCACCCCTGATTCTTAACCCATCACTGTATTGGTCAAACTGAGCATGAGATTCGCTATCGGGGTCAAGTTTCTTCACGAGTTGCGGCATATACCAAATGTACGAGGACAGCGGGTTTTCAAGGGTCCAATAGTTGTTGTGTTTTTCAAGGATATCGATGAGGAAGCAAGTTCTACGCAACAATTCATTTCCTAATCTCTCACGTTCCACACTACCATCCCCTTCTGGCCTATCCCACCTACGGGTCCCCTTATTAGAATGCTGCAACACACAGAAAATGACGCAGATGGAAGTCCGAAATGCCACAATTGACATGGCTTGGCTGCATCTAAGCACAACTGCTTGAAAGAAACGCTGTCAAACATGATGTGGGATTCTACTTTTCTCCCTTTCTTCACATACTGACAAGCATCTGCAACCACCAGGCGGCTGTTCAAGCGCATGCGTTCTGAAAGCCTCTCTTTTCCTGTGAAAAACTCTCGAAAAAATGTATCTGGGCACTGAGCGGTCGCGAGCTTCCGGCACGACTTCTTTTTCTAGCTTGGTGGTCTTAAATGGGATGCTCTTTTTTGGGGTGTCAATAAGGTAACCAAACGATGAGGGCGAATTTGACTTCCCAAGTGAATAATCATCCTTATCCTTACATGGATACCCCGGGTTATTATGAATCGGATCTGAACCATTCCGCTGAGATCCAATAAAACCTGCACTTGCATTGGTCGTCTGACTTGCACCGCCTGTAAAACCTGCTCGTCGAGCAGGGGGTCCTGCAAGCTAGTGTTAGGGGGTGGAATCTCTTTACCCCGGCTTGGGTAATCTGCCGGATTCATATCAGTGGGTACCCAAATATTAGATAAGTGAATATCTCCAGCCAAAAGCCAAGGCACACAACTCCTGAGTTTGTGGTTCAAGTTCCTGCTGCTTGACCTGCCCTTTGCAAAGCAGCACAAAGCCACACGGCTGTCGCAAAGATTCACAACGCGGCAGCCTCCCCTGCCACTGTTCACTCTAGATTTTATTTCTTGCTTGATCATTTCAAGTTCGAGGATATTTATATGCTCCCTCTTTCCAAATTTGATGGACTGGGTGGCTGTCCAGTGATGTTTTTGGAGGGCATCCAACAATGGCTTAGGGGCAACCGACATAGAACTAGGGGGAGGAATGCCATGCATATCCCAGTCCAACCTAGTATATACTCTCCATTCTTTTCAGAAAATCTAAAAAGGGTCTTAGCCATGGCTTTACTAGTTATGGTGCTGGCCCTCCCTCCCCTTTCGGAGCTAGCATCTGAAGCTGATATCTGTATAGAAACGGGCCAGCGTGCAGATGCCTCCGCTAAAGGCAGCACTAGCGCTGCGGAGAGGATCTCATCTTTCACATATGGCGGCAATTTTCGAAGCCCTTTGTCGGGCATCTGGTCAATGAAAGCGTAAACATGATGAAAAAGCCCCATACATTCCCGTCGGTGCATGAACGGGTGGATGAAAAGGCCAATTAACTTCTGCAAAGCTTTTTTGGTTGCGAGGCCTTCCCTCACTAATTCGGTGGCCAAAGTTTCAACCTGACGAAGTTTTTCTTGAGGGGAACCAATCCTACCAGTTTGGGAACAAACACAAGTACCCCAAGCTTTGAAATGATATTCTTTGTCAAACGCTTTTTTCTCTGACCTGGGTAGTTGTAGCTCTTGGTATCTACTTCGGGATTGTTCCATCAAAACCTCATCTGTTTCTTTGCCCCTCGGCCTGTTATTTTTTTGTTTACTACCTGAATAACAATATGGTCGTCTATGTACAATCCTTCTAAGGTCCTAGAAGCGGGGAAAGTGCGGCCATAGACTAGCATGTTGTGCTCATCCATGCACCTGGCAGCCTTGAGGATCGCCTCATGAGTGGCTTGGGCTATGTCAACCCCATTGGTGTCTCCCATACAGACAACTTTAAATGCTGGAAGATATTTTTGAGATGGATCTAGGCCTAGTTGAACGCACAAAACTCCTGTTATGGGGTCCACAAAACAGTTGTGATGGATCCAACCCTTCAAGTGCTTAATCAAATAGAAATAATTTGACAAGTCGTCGCCTGATCCTCTGAGGCTCTCAGACGGCTCCAGCAACAGCTGGCACAGCATCGGGCCCGACGGGAGAGAACACCAATTCAACCTGTTTTCTCTTGCGTTAAGTGGGCGCCGATCATTGATTAATCTATCTGAAGAAGTTTTGTGCGCAACACAGAACAAGCCCCCTTTTACTGGTTTTCCCCTCTCCTTCAACACATCATCCCAAGGCACAAAATCAATCATGTCTGCTTCCTTCAATTTTTTGAGAAGGGCTGGCCATTGCTTGCTATCGACTTTGTGGCACGGCTTTGGGGTGCATGATGACCCTAAAGAGGTGGGAACCCATTCAGGCATTGTCAGAAAGTCTTGCAACCTGTCTCCCGTCAGGTGATCCTTTGGATCAATGATGGCGGCCTTTTCTGGCAGTGACACCCGGCTGGCATCAACCGGCTTGGCCCCAGCGAACGCTTCTTCAAAAGGCAGGCTAGGATCGTAATTACTTTGCTTAATTCTACTAATTAGATCGTTAAGCTTGGCAGTACTTCTATCCATGGTCCCCCTAGGATGGGATACGTACCTAAGCAACTTGGCCCCAGAGAACCACTAGCCACTTATAAGCCTCCCAGCGCAATTTACCCTGAGGGCCTCGCCTACCCCTGGACTTACCCGGTGGTTTATCCCATGGGAGCTTTGACGGAAACAATGTTATGGTGGATTCCCCTGCAGGCTGCAAGGGTGTACTGTCCCCTGTCTCTACGCGAGACCTAGTATAGATCTTGAAGAATCGTCTGAAAGATCCATGATTGCATTTAATCAGCTCAAGCAAAAGAGTCGCTTCGGACTCCCTTGGCAACTCATTTGGTAAACCGCTCACTCGTCGGCTTCCCCGGAGGTGTCTACTTTTCTTGATTTGCCCTTTCCTTTCTGCTTCTTGGCGGGATCTGCTTCTGGAGGCAAAGGCTGGTTGCTCTTGCTGCGCTTTTCCAAGTCGTCCATTGCCTTTAAATAGCTTGCTATCTTTTCGAGCTGATCCGGTTCTCCCATCCGAACCTTGGACGCTCCAGCGGATCTTGATGTCCAAGGAGCAAGGAGGCGGCTTTCCAGCCAATATTTAAAAAAATATATATTTTTCAGGCTCACCGAAAAGGTACACTCCACGACCGGTGTCGTACACGCATTCTTTTAATGCAAAGAGGGTGTTCGCTTGTATTCTCTTCTGTTCCTACCCTTGCTTTTCTTTTTCCTTTGATGCTTGTGCATTTGTCCGTACAATGATTGCCTTAAATTTGGCAATGGTGATCCAAAACTTACCCAAAACACCAAAAAAATGTCCAATCTGCTGGGTTTCACACATGTTTTCGATATGGGAATATCGTTATTCCTTTGGTATTTGCTTTGGCACTGTTTATGCACTCCAAAATTCAACCCCAAATATTTCTACTCCAAATGTTCTAAGTTTGTTTTTTTCTGTCCACACCCGAAGGGTTGAAATCGGGCATTTGTAGGCCATCATGATATATATGTATACATACGCATTTGTTTGGATGGATATAGGTTTGTGCATGTACATGCACCACATTCCCAACTTTTCGAGCCACCTGTGCCGTCCTGGCCGGGCACTGTGAAGTCCTTCACGTTTATTTATAAGGACAACATGTTGCCCAAATATTTTTTTTGTGCGTGCATAATGTTTGCTTGTGCATCTGCGGCGGCCTTCTTTTGCAAGCTGGGGACACTATGAGTGATTTGTGTGTGGATGCTTTCAGCATCCCAAAGAGAAAACTCCATCAAAACTGCTGCCAATAATGCCGGAAAGAATTCTGGAAAGAAAGCTGGAAGGAAAGCCGGAAAGAATGCTGGATTGGCACCGGAAAACTTCCATACTACTTTTCAAGTTCTTCTGCAACCGTGAGGTCAAGTCAGCAAAATCGTTTGTGCAAGGATTGATAGTGCTTCCAACCCCACCGTTGGTGATGAGGCGGGGAGGAGGAGGAAAATCACAAAAAGCACATTTAGTGGTCCAAGCAGCCACCTGGGCGCTGCTGGAGCGCCAGGCAACTTGCACGCGCCTGGCATACATATGCTGGCTTAGCAAAGAAATCACTGCTCCTGTGGTGGCTGATAAAACATGTGACAAAAAGGACATGGTGGCCCTAGGCACGTCTTCTAAATTGGATGGCAAAGCTTCGCGAATTGCAAATTCAAGCTGGTAAGTTAGCTCATCCAACACGCCGTCCACAAGGAGACAAAGAAAATGAGTGACTTGCCGAACCAAAAGCCTGACGCCCCTCACAAGATGCCTTGTTAACAGAGTGGAAACTGCAGGTTTCAGCATGCAAACATACAGGCCTAACAACACAACATATAGCACGTACCTATGTTGTAGCAAACTCCGAAATCTTGAAAATGCGCTGGCTTCTCCCACTTGCCGTGCAGCCGATGCAGGTCTCTGCGCGGGGTTAGCATTGGGTTGAATCTGCACGGGCAAGAATGGAAGCGGCTCACTCTGCGCATCTAATTCTAGAATTGCTACTTTGGCTTTGGCAAACTTCTGCAGATTGGGATCCGTGGGATACCTTTTTGCAGCCCTGCGCAACTGCTCTTCGGTCAACGACTTAAAGAGCGAGCCAGAAAGGGCACCACCGACGACGGTGCGATCGCCATGCTGCTCTACAAGGCGTTGCATTTAGGCTAAAGAAACATATGTGTTACACCAATTTAATAGTTGTGATGCTGGTGAGTTGCGCAATGTGTGAACACTGTCGGCAAGTTGATGCGTCCAGTCTTTTGACGGGACTTGCAGGAGACACAAAGACGCTAGCCTCTTCAGCCGCGACACTGCTCTTGGAGCCAACCGGTTGAGAATTTGCGTGGCCATAGCGAGTTGCACGTAGTGCTCTAAAGACCGCTCCACTGACCATCTACCCATGAACCTTAAAGAAGCTATGGGCACACCAATGTTATAGAACATGGTGGCTCCACCAGGCCTCAAGCTACTGGGGGTAAATCCACAATTTTTTATTCCAAGTTCTCCAGCCAATTGCTTAAACAAAGCAGCAAAGCGAGGTTTCTTGCATGGCCAAAGTGTCCCTGCATTACTTGGGTCGTGAATACTACGCAACCACTCAACAGCATTAGCATGTTTCAGCAACACAAACTGGTGCTCACCAAACTGAGGTCGGTTTTTGGGGGAGACAACCCGAAGCGCAGCATGGTTCTGACAAAGCGTGAACGACCCTGGCAAGCACACATCTGTATGGCATAGTTTCACAAGCTCACCTGGGCGCAACATGCACAATAGCCCTATTTCAAGGAGCACGCTAAAAACCCGCCACATGTGCGCTGTGCTTGTCTTCTGCAACCTTTGCGTGGGCTCTAGCAAGACCTACCATGAAAAGCCACAGTGGGACTGGAAGAGGCGGCCTGAGTTTCGTAGCGCGCTGTTCTTCCCACACTTTCAAGTTCTCCCAACATGTGGCAAGCTTACCTCGTAACTGGGGAAAGACGTGCTGAAAGCCTAAGAGTGCATGTTTGACAAGCGATAACTCGTGACACGACATATTCACCCAGAACAGCATCTGATAGTTTTCTTTTACTTGCCACAGCCCTCAATGTGAGATGGTGATGCCGGTCGCAGAAAGTTTGCAAATCCCTAAGGAAGGGCTCGAAAAACGGCTCAAGCGATACAAGGTGGCATCGGGTCGTGGTCGGGAACCATGGCTCATGCTATCTACGGTTTAGGTCTGTGGACCTTTAGTCTCTTGCTTAAACACTTCAACATCATGCAAATCGTGCACTGTACAATTGATCCTCATGCCAATATGACTCTTCAAAGGGAAGATTGTTTCTTTATCACTGCGCGTGACAAACAGAACACAAGGCCGTGGCCGCTACATGCACATACGCATCGCTAAGCTTGATGGGGTAATGCCCTGCAAGTTCTGACCTGTTTTTCCACCCTGTCGGCGTTCGAATGCCTCCCACTGCACGCACATGTTTGCACCGACACTGACAGTGTGCTGACAGTGAGCTGAGACCAGGCAAATTACCGATCATTCTGGTTGGTTTCTTACATGGTTCCGGATGGCCCATATCACCCCTGATTCTTAACCCATAACTGCATTGGTCAAACTGAGCATGAGATTCGCTATCGGGGTCAAGTTTCTTCACGAGTTGCGGCATATACCAAATGTACGAGGACAGCGGGTTTTCAAGGGTCCAATAGTTGTTGTGTTTTTCAAGGATATCGATGAGGAAGCAAGTTCTACGCAACAATTCATTTCCTAATCTCTCACGTTCCACACTACCATCCCCTTCTGGCCTATCCCACCTACGGGTCCCCTTATTAGAATGCTGCAACACAGAAAATGACGCAGATGGAAGTCCGAAATGCCACAATTGACATGGCTTGGCTGCATCTAAGCACAACTGCTTGAAAGAAACGCTGTCAAACATGATGTGGGATTCTACTTTTGTCCCTTTCTTCACATACTGACAAGCATCTGCAACCACCAGGCGGCTGTTCAAGCGCATGCGTTCTGAAAGCCTCTCTTTTCCTGTGAAAAACTCTCGAAAAATGTATCTGGGCACTGAGCGGTCGCGAGCTTCCGGCACGACTTCTTTTTCTAGCTTGGTGGTCTTAAATGGGCTGCTCTTTTTTGGGGTGTCAATAAGGTAACCAAACGATGAGGGCGAATTTGACTTCCCAAGTGAATAATCATCCTTATCCTTACATGGATACCCCGGGTTATTATGAATCGGATCTGAACCATTCCGCTGAGATCCAATAAAACCTGCACTTGCATTGGTCGTCTGACTTGCACCGCCTGTAAAACCTGCTCATCGAGCAGGGGGTCCTGCAAGCTAGTGTTAGGGGGTGGAATCTCTTTACCCCGGCTTGGGTAATCTGCCGGATTCATATCAGTGGGTACCCAAAAATATGATAAGTGAATATCTCCAGCCAAAAGCCAAGGCACACAACTCCTGAGTTTGTGGTTCAAGTTCCTGCTGCTTGACCTGCCCTTTGCAAAGCAGCCCAAAGCCACACGGCTGTCGCAAAGATTCACAACGCGGCAGCCTCCCCTGCCACTGTTCACTCTAGATTTTATTTCTTGCTTGATCATTTCAAGTTCGAGGATATTTATATGCTCCCTCTTTCCCAGTTTGATGGACTGGGTGGCTGTCCAGTGATGTTTTTGGAGGGCATCCAACAATGGCTTAGGGGCAACCGACATAGAACTAGGGGGAGGAATGCCATGCATATCCCAGTCCAACCTAGTATACTCTCCATTCTTTTCAGAAAATCTAAAAAGGGTCTTAGCCATGGCTTTACTAGTTATGGTGCTGGCCCTCCCTCCGCTTTCGGAGCTAGCATCTGAAGCTGATATCTGTATAGAAACGGGCCAGCGTGCAGATGCCTCCGCTAAAGGCAGCACTAGCGCCGCGGAGAGGATCTCATCTTTCACATCATATGGCGGCAATTTTCGAAGCCCTTTGTCGGGCATCTGGTCAATGAAAGCGTAAACATGATGAAAAAGCCCCATACATTCCCGTCGGTGCATGAACGGGTGGATGAAAAGGCCAATTAACTTCTGCAAAGCTTTTTTGGTCGCGAGGCCTTCCCTCACTAATTCGGTGGCCAAAGTTTCAACCTGACGAAGTTTTTCTTGAGGGGAACCAATCCTACCAGTTTGGGAACAAACACAAGTACCCCAAGCTTTGAAATGATATTCTTTGTCAAACGCTTTTTTCTCTGACCTGGGTAGTTGTAGCTCTTGGTATCTACTTCGGGATTGTTCCATCAAAACCTCATCTGTTTCTTTGCCCCTCGGCCTGTTATTTTTTTGTTTACTACCTGAATAACAATATGGTCGTCTATGTACAATCCTTCTAAGGTCCTAGAAGCGGGGAAAGTGCGGCCATAGACTAGCATGTTGTGCTCATCCATGCACCTGGCAGCCTTGAGGATCGCCTCATGAGTGGCTTGGGCTATGTCAACCCCATTGGTGTCTCCCATACAGACAACTTTAAATGCTGGAAGATATTTTTGAGATGGATCTAGGCCTAGTTGAACGCACAAAACTCCTGTTATGGGGTCCACAAAACAGTTGTGATGGATCCAACCCTTCAAGTGCTTAATCAAGTAGAAATAATTTGACAAGTCGTCGCCTGATCCTCCGAGGCTCTCAGACGGCTCCAGCAACAGCTGGCACAGCATCGGGCCCGACGGGAGAGAACACCAATTCAACCTGTTTTCTCTTGCGTTAAGTGGACGCCGATCATTGATTAATCTATCTGAAGAAGTTTTGTGCGCAACACAGAACAAGCCCCCTTTTACTGGTTTTCCCCTCTCCTTCAACACATCATCCCAAAGCACAAAATCAATCATGTCTGCTTCCTTCAATTTTTTGAGAAGGGCTGGGAACCCATTCAGGCATTGTCAGAAAGTCTTGCAACCTGTCTCCCGTCAGGTGATCCTTTGGATCAATGATGGCGGCCTTTTCTGGCAGTGACACCCGGCTGGCATCAACCGGCTTGGCCCCAGTGAACGCTTCTTCAAAAGGCAGGCTAGGATCGTAATTACTTTGCTTAATTCTACTAATTAGATCGTTAAGCTTGGCAGTACCTCTATCCATGGTCCCCCTAGGATGGGATACGTACCTAAGCAACTTGGCCCCAGAGAACCACTAGCCACTTGTAAGCCTCCCAGCGCAATTTACCCTGAGGGCCTCGCCTACCCCTGGACTTACCCGGTGGTTTATCCCATGGGAGCTTTGACGGAAACAATGTTATGGTGGATTCCCCTGCAGGCTGCAAGGGTGTACTGTCCCCTGTCTCTACGCGAGACCTAGTATAGATCTTGAAGAATCGTCTGAAAGATCCATGATTGCATTTAATCAGCTCAAGCAAAAGAGTCGCTTCGGACTCCCTTGGCAACTCATTTGGTAAACCGCTCACTCGTCGGCTTCCCCGGAGGTGTCTACTTTTCTTGATTTGCCCTTTCCTTTCTGCTTCTTGGCGGGATCTGCTTCTGGAGGCAAAGGCTGGTTGCTCTTGCTGCGCTTTTCCAAGTCGTCCATTGCCTTTAAATAGCTTGCTATCTTTTCGAGCTGATCCGGTTCTCCTCCGAACCTTGGACGCTCCAGCGGATCTTGATGTCCAAGGAGCAAGGAGGCGGCTTTCCAGCTGCCTTGGTCTAGGCTGCTCTGGTGACAGGCTCGCAAGAGCTGCACCGCTTGCAGAGCAGCGAGGTTGCTTTTGCCCTTGAGGATCGACTTCAGCAGCTCTGACACAGCAAAATGTACTCGCATCAGGCTCTTCTGTTTGTTCCAGTTGATTCGCTTTGTGTAATCGGATATGCGGTAAGGAACTTCTGGGCTCACTCCCATGACGCTCTCGATTTCTTCTATGTAACGACGTACATGTCGTAGCGGCCTTTTGCGCATCATCTTGTGGCCATGTCTGTAATTTCTGAGGGCCTTCCCGGCACCGGTGAGCTTGATGTCGTCCTGATCGTCGTCTGAACTGCTTGGGGTGTCCTCGTCCTCCCGGGCCAGCATATGGGTCCGCTTGGTCTTGCTTTTGCCCTTGATTGCTTTGAGCAGCTCCAGCGATATGAGGGTGTTGAGCCCTGTGCTGGAGCTCGCTGGGTTGCTGGTCGACAAAGCCTGAGCAAGCAACTTGTCTAAGTCTACAGCTTCCGCTTCCTTGTCCTTTTCTCCCTTTAGCAGCGGGAACCTCTCCTTTGGTGCGCTTCTTTCTTTCGAGCCTTTGGCGATACCAGTGTCTTGCCTGCTCTTGCTGGCTTTGCCCAAGAGTCGAAGCACTGCATCCTCCTCGTCGCTCAAATCCTGGTCTGAGCTGTCTTCTGAAGAGGAGTCCAGTTCCTTGGTCTTGGTCTTTGTCTTTGGGGCAAAGTCTTCCGCATCTTCTGATGCAGTCAGGTACAGGAGACTGTCCTGCTCCAGCACCTCCTGGCATCGAGCCAACAACCTGTCCGTTTTCTGCTCTAATGCCCTGTGCGGCTGGGAGCAAGTTCCTCTCAGCTGCTCAGGCCGACCCTCGACTAGGATATATTTGCTGCCACCTAGCTCAAAGAAAGTCACCTGGTCGTGGATCCCTGAGATCTCCTGATCCAACACTCTAACGATGCACACCAATTTGTTTCGCTTTCGATGACTGACCACAACCAGGGACTGTCGCCAGCTGGGATCAAAACCGTCCAACCTTAAAAAGGCTTGCTCTCCCACGTCCAAAACAGAGCTCATCAAAATTTGGCGCTACCACACGCCGCAAAATGATCAAATGCAGATTGCCTCACGCATGGCTACGTGGAGAGACGATGCGCGGAAAGTGTCGAAGCAGGCCGTGCGATGGGGCACACCTCTTAACCCCAAAACACTCCCCAGCGGGTCACAAACACGTGACTACAGAGGGAAAAACAGCAGGTAGAATGCCTACGGAAACTACCGCAGATATAGATCAATGAACAAATACACAGAAGATAAGGAAGGGAAAGGAACATTATACAAACAAAAGGACAAGGAGAGGGAAGCGGGTAAGATCGGACAAGAGGCCTCTAGGTCACAAGCACGCGGCTAGCGTGGGGAAAAACAACAGATAGAATGCCCACGGAAACTACAGCAGATATAGATCAATGGGAAAATACCCAGTGGCATTGGCAGGCTGACTGAAAGTTCCGCTGACGATGTTATAGCGCGTTTGTATATAACTTCTTTAAATAAAAGTCAAAACTTACATTTTCTCACCAATACTTTTGTGCCGCATTCTAACTTTGTGGCTGTATATTTACAGTTGATCCTTCAGTTAGAATGCGACCGCCGTGGGGGGGGGTCAAACGGGCCACCATCACGCGCATTTGCAAAGAAGGACGAGAAAAGGGAAGAGCAAAAGAGAAAAGGGCACCCCTATTCTCCTGCACAATGAACAAATACATAGAAGAAAAGGAAGGGAAAGGAACAGAAAGCTGTAGCAATTTTTATCGATCGGTTGAAATGTTTCGACCTCGTGATACCCCAGGTGGCAATTGGCATTGCTAAGAGTGTGGGGTTGCCCCCCTTGATTTGTAGGGCCGTTTTGGGATTTTACACCGATCAGGTTAAGTGTTTCAAAATTGGTTCCTTTTTTAGTGGGCACGTTCTTTCTTGTAATGCTGCTGTTCATGGTTGTTCCATGAGTGTTATGATGGTTAATGTTATGTATTCTATTTTGGTTAGGAGTCTTCAAAAAGTTGTCCCTCAAGTTTCTATCTCTACCTTCATTGATGATTGCAAGATTTGGGGTTTTCAGCAATTCACGCATCAGGTGGTTGAAGCATTCGAGTATATTTCCGAATTTGATCAAAGCATAGGGCAGGTCTTGAATGACAAGAAATCTCAAGTGTTGGCCCCTACAAAACAGGATGCTCGTAAAATCCGCAAAATGGTTGGGAGACCCATTGCTGTTGCCCGCCAAGTCAAGTCTTTGGGAAGAGTCCATCAAAGCTGTAATACTCGGGATTCGACCCTTCAAAGGAAAAGGGTTCACAGTACACTTTCAAGAATCCGGTCCCTTCCTATCCCTGCTGACCATAGGGCCTCGTATGTTCAAATCCATGGGCATTCAAAATGGATCTTTGGCACTGAAACCCAAGGGGTGTCCATTCGGGATATTCGGGCCCTTCGCACTGCAGTTGTGAATGTTTTGGACCCATCCAACAATAAAATCAGGTCACCAGCTTTAATTTTAGCAATTCATAATTCAGAAAGACCCGTTTCTTGACCCCCTCGCGAAGTGGATTTTGCACATTTTGTGGGGGTTGCGCAAAATTTCCAAAAAGGATCCTGCTGCTGCTCGTGGAATTTTTCAGAAGGCTTACAGTACTCCTGTTCCCAAGTCTGGGGCTGTTAACGGGCACCACAGGATTCTCCGATTTGTTTTAGAAAAAAATCAGTGGAGCATCAGTGATCCTGCCGACTTGCGAATCCAAACGCCAGCTGGTAGTTTCAGGATCATCGATTTTAGTGATGCTTACTTTCGAGAATTGATTGGGGATGCGGTCAAGGCATGCAGTCCGACATGGGCTTTTCAGACTTATTGTCATATTGTCTTTGTTTGTTGGATTCCACATGCAACGGCTAGTCGGGCTGCATGCTGCTGTGCGTGCGTGCGCGCGCATGTGCTGAAATCAAAAAGCGAGTTTTGCCTGTGTATTCTGTTAGGGCTTGGAAACAATAACTTCATGCGAGCTTTGTTTGCGCAATCCTTATCTAAGCGCGCCTTCTTTGTTTCCGCACAAACCGACCGCGTACACACGAGTAAGGATGCACGGAGGTACGACATCATATTGGATGCACATATCTTCTTTGCGGTTGGGAACTTGTCGCAAATGGACATCAACCTGCCACACGTTGAGCAAGATTGCTGGACAGAGCCTACTGTAACAATGCGAAGGGGGACAACCGTCGCGCTGCTCGTGACAGACACATGCCTACAGAACAATGCAAGAAGTCTCAGCTCGTCAAAAAAAACTTTCAGATATGATGGAAGGAACGGAACAAAATTCCTGCCACGGTCAAAAAACAATCATGCACATGGTGTCCAAGAAGTCGGCGCCTAGGTCGAGTGTGGCAAAGGCTGGGCAATCCTGCCTTGGGAAAAAAAGCTCAAACAGAACAGCTACCATTGAAAAATCATTTCATGCACCCAAGCCGGTTTTCGTGTATCGGCGTATCGGCGTATCGGCGCGTGCCTGCGCTGAAACCGTTTTCGGTGCTTCGGTGTATCGGTGTATGGGTGCGCGCATGCGGCGAAACCTGTTCCAATGTATCGGTACATCGGCGCACGCACGGGCTGAAACCGGTTTCGGTGTGTCGGTGCATCAGTGCGCACGCGCTGATACCAGTTTCGGTGTATCGCTGTATCGGCGGGAAACGCACTTAGCGGACCTGAGTAACAAACCCTTTGAAAAAGTAGCCATCGTCTTGTTTGGAAATACCCCAGGCACGAAGCAAGTCCTGAGCGACGGGGGTCTTCTGCCAAACTTGACGGAGAGACCATGCGGCTGCGCCTTGGAACGAAGGCACTGACGCTCCTTTTTGCCAATTCCAGCACGCATGATGCGACACTTCACTTCACCCATGTGACAAGCTTGCCCCTAGCACATGCTCTTTCACTGGCAATTTATCCCAATCAAGAACGGCCTCATCCCCAGCAGTTTTTTCCTTCCACATCGTCATTCTAGGACCTCTCGAGGCCTCGTAACTGCCATAACAAAAAACGTTTGCAGCACTAACACCAGTTCCCTTGAACAACCTCCTCGACAACGAGCACAAATCTTAACAGTAGGATTCCATTATTCACCGCCTGTTTCCATCCAGGCCTATAAGGGCCAACGTTGAGGCTAACCAACTGATGCCAGGTGTCTTTCCGTGCATCTCTCAATTAAAGCGGAAGCTTGGCGAACCTTGTCGCTAAATCCCTTTTTCCTGTTGGTCCTTTCAAGACCTTGTTACACTCGTTTTTTCTGAGCCGTAGCACGAGCACAGCGAATAGCCGCGAAAGATTTATCCCAACGCGGACGCCTAGTCCTGTAATGATGAATGGCAGCATATTGGTGGGCAACGAGAGTAGGCAAACCACTCGCAGAAAAAGGCACACGTCCAGGCCCTAGACTGTTCAGTGGG
>CAMXCT020000189.1:95091-202591 GCA_947184155.2 Cladocopium goreaui
TTCAAGATACTCGCAACAATGTGGAGGGCAGTCTCACAGCCTCGACCTACTGCATTCACGTCAGCTCCTCACAAGGCATTAACCATGAACATCATTCAGTTAGCTCAGTTAGCTCCTCTCAGGTTTCTGTCTCTTGATTTGATAAATTGGTGAAGCTGTTCTCGCATCCGTCACATCAGTCACCAGTCTGGCTCCTGCCCAGAGTAGAGCGTCAAGACGCCCAGTTGCACCGCTTGCACTGTGGCATCTCTTTGTGGAACATTCCAATGCAGCACGACAGCTAGCGCGAGCCTCAAAACAGCCAACAAAACAATCCAAAGAGGAAGCATTCTAGTGCATTCGAGTGTCACTGCTTTCCCTTGATGGACTTCAACCTTTGATTCGTGGAGTTTTCAAGGGAGTGGTGTTTAATCACTCGCGCTCATTGATGGTGTCTCAAACCAGGTTAGAGTTAGTTCCATATATACAATGTGTTGCGTGTTGCGTCTGCTCATGCGCGTGAGATCGGTAGATAAGATAAAGACAAAAAGACCTTGGCCTTGGCCACTACCGTAGCTGGTTTTCAGCATCAGAATGAAACGAATTCCTAGTTCTCGGTCCCCTGCCGAAACTGTGAGCCTGAAAAAAAGGCCCAGACAAACTGTAGAATCCGCGGCAAGGCTCCAGTCCGAACTCTTCCAATCCAAGGAGCCCAAGTGACCACTACTGGCTCTGGCAGCCAAACATTGAGGTGCTCGCAGCAGGTCGCCAGCAAATCCACAGTCTGAGCTGTCAAGTTCAAAAACACACACTTCTGATATTGATGAAATAAATCATCATTCGGCTACGGGTTAAAACTCAATGTACGAAATTGGACTCTACGGCTTTGACCCCGGCACATTTTGCAAATCAGCACCAACACTTTTCTGGTATGCCCTTCCCTCTTTTTTCACCTGCTTTCTTTCCTTATATTTTCCCCCATTTTCTCCCATATGTTTTTCCTCTAGTTTATTCTCTATGCATTGCTTCCCCGGTTTCTATCCTGAGATCTTCCCTCGTTTCTCCCCCATGTTCTTCCCTATTTTCTTCCCGATTTCTTCCTTTATGTTCTCTCCTATGTTGTTCCATGCCATATATGTTTCCTCTATTTTCTGTCCTTTTTCGTCCCTGTTTTCATCCTTATTTTTTTCCCTATGTGTTCCTTTGTTTTCCTTCCAAGTCCCCCAAAAAAATGGGAAAGAGATGGTTCTGTGCCAGTTTATGTTGTATGTTGCCTTATTTGTTTTTATGTTGGGGTTCAACATTTCTTCGTAGGTGTTGATGTTTTTTTGCTGTTGTGGTTTCTAGGTCATTTAGTAAAAAGTGTTCATAGGTTCCTTGATGTTACTATTGTTGGGGTTGTATTTTATTCCGATGGAAAATAAGGAAAGTTGTCATTGAAATATTCTATTGTTAATTGATGTCTTATTTGTTCCTTCTTCTTTTCTTCCGCTTGTTGTTGTTCTCTTTGTTGTTTAGTTTGTTTGAGGTTGTTGGGATTGTTGAGATTGTCTATGTGCCTTTTTGTTTTCTCGTTGTCTGTCTTGTTGTATTTCTTTATCATTACCTTACATATCGGACATTCTATCTAAATTGCTCTATATGCTTTTTTGTCTTCTTGGTGTGTTTCATACTGTTTTCTATCCCATTCTTTGTGTTTGTCTTTGTTATTGTGATAGTATTCGTGTCTCTTATCTATACATTCATTACACTGTCTTCTGTCATTGTCATAGTCGGTTAAGACCTTATCTTTTTTACATCTTGAACATTGTTTAGTTTCCATTTATGATACTGTATATAAGGGTGCTATGTCTTTAAGGGGTTTCTAGGTAAAAGGGGTTATATCTTTAAAATTGTGTTAGAGGGTGATTACTTCATAATATATTTTATTAAAATATTATAAACTAATCATTTTATGCTTTCCAGTTTCCTATTCCATCCCACCAGTGTTCAATCAACCGTGTTAATGATAATATAATCATGCTATCATATTTGTCATTATTTCCTTTGTTATAGTTGTAATTGATTATTTCATCCAAGAGGTTATGACATCTTATCATATCTTTCATTCCATCCTTTGAGTAAGGAAAACGACCACACTCTCTGATAATATGTTCCTCTAATATGTTTTCATACATCTTTTTCAAGGTTCTATAGTCATAACTACTAATAACAACAAACGAACTATTTGATTTCTTACTGATGTTGAACACAATTTGTGTAAATTCATCTAGGTTTGGAAATGGATTATTTTTAATAAAATCTAATGTCATTTCTTTTTCCTCTTGCATTTTTCTTTCTTAATATAATAAAAGGATATAAAACGTATGTTTTCTTTAAGTAATTGTGGGGTCTCTTTCAGTCTTCGGGCTTGGGTTTATGTTTAAGTTTCATTTTGCTCTCTTAAATATTCTTCACATTGTTCTTCACTCATTTTATCGTATTCTTCTCTCGCCCTTGAAATCCATTTCAAGGGTTGCCATTTTTGACCCTTGAAATCCATTTCAAGGGTTGCCATTTTTGACCCTTGAAATCCATTTCAAGGGTTTTTTAAAGACATATTTAGTATTCCAGAGGGTTTTTGGGCACCACCCTTGAAATCCATTTCAAGGGTTTTTTGCATACCCATTTTGAGGACATCATTGAACGATGCGAACATGCTAAGAACTACTTGTTGATGGTGATGATGAAAGCCTACAGGGATTTCTTGGGAGACACCACCAACGGCAAGTCCAAACACAAAAAGTTTGAGAAGCTGGTGAAGGCTCAAATGTTAGGTCACTCTCTTGATGACGTTGAGATGGAGGGCTGAAATCTTTGTATAGACTTGTTCTTTGGACCGTCGTTGTCAGACAGGACAACCGTTCATTAAAAACCGCATTGCATCGCGCGAGATTAATGTGAAAAAAAGTTGAAGGAAACTTGAGAAGATTAGCATGGTTGAAGTTGCAACGGATGACACGCACATGTCAAGAAATGTAGTTGGTAATGGATGACACGCACAAATCATGCCGAGGTTGGAATCTCTGAAAACTTTTACCGTTTCACCTTTTAGGTTCGGTTAGGGTTTTAGTTTCACCTTCGTTTCACCTACGTTTCACCTTCGTTTCACCTACGTTTCACCTACGTTTCACTCTAGTCTCACCCCTTTCGTTTCACTTCATTTGTTTCACTTGTAATTAGGTAGTTGTACGTAGTTGTAGGTGTATATAGTTGTATATAGATAGGAGTACGACGGGAACGGGACAACCGAAGAACCCGAAGAACAATAAATAATGCAGAGGGGGCGCAACAACCCCAAGGAAAAAAAATAGAGCGGAGGGGACGCAAGAACCCCAAGGGTGTTGTTTTGCTTCTTTTGGAAAAAGAGTTGAGCGATGAGGATGACTGATGATGGATGATGATGATGACGACGACGATGACGAGGACTGACGACGACAACATCAGGTGGCACGAGCCTTTCGTTTGGAGCTGGTGGAGAGGGATGGATGGGAAGGGGATAATATACTATTTTATATATGATATGATATAATATAATATGAAATATATATATATATATTGATATTGATATTTTTAGCGAACAACCCCAAAATCACTTAAAGAAATACCGCCTTATTGAAATGAAAAAATGACCTGCTATTTGTCAAAGGAAGTTTAGGGGGAGAAACTTCCGTGTTACGGACTTTTAGAATGTCAGGGAAAGAGTTAGTCAAAGAAAGAGTTAGCAAAGAAAGGGTTCGTCAGGGAAAGAGTTAGTCAAAGAAAGAGTTAGTGAGGGAAAGAGTTAGTCAAAGAAAGAGTTAGTCAAAGAAAAAGTTAGGCAAAGAAAGAGTTGGTGAGGGAAAGAGTTAGTCAAAGAAAGAGTTAGTCAAAGAAAGAGTTAGTCAAAGAAAGAGTTAGCAAAGAAAGAGTTCGTCAAAGAAAGAGTTAGTGAGGGAAAGAGTTAGTCAAAGAAAGAGTTAGTGAGGGAAAGAGTTAGTCAAAGAAAGAGTTAGTGAGGGAAAGAGTTAGTCAAAGAAAGAGTTAGTCAAAGGAAAGAGTTAGTCAAAGAAAGAGTTAGTGAGGGAAAGAGTTAGTCAAAGAAAGAGTTAGTCAAAGAAACAGTTAGTCAGGGAAAGAGTTAGTCAAAGAAAGAGTTAGTGAGGGAAGAGTTAGTCAAAGAAAGAGTTAGTGAGGGAAAGAGTCAGTCAAAGAAAGAGTTAGTGAGGGAAAGAGTTAGTCAAAGAAAGAGTTAGTCAGGATATATGAGGTAGTCAAAGAAAGAGTTAGCAAAGAAACAAGTTAGTCAAAGAAAGAGTTAGTCAAGATAAGGATTTAGTGAGGGAAAGAGTCGTCAAAGAAGAAGTTAGTCAAAGAAAAAGTTAGTCAAAGAAAATTAGTCAGAAGTTTAGGCAAAGAAAGAGTTGTTGAGGAAAATAATTAAGTCAAATAAGGTTAGTCAAGAAGAGTTCGTCAAAGAAACAGTTAGTCAGGGAAAGAGTTAGTCAAAGAAAGAGTTAGTCAGGGAAAATGTCAGGGAAAGAGTTAGTCAAAGAAAGAGTTAGCAAAGAAAGAGTTCGTCAGGGAAAGAGTTAGTCAAAGAAAGAGTTAGTGAGGGAAAGAGTTAGTCAAAGAAAGAGTTAGTGAGGGAAAGAGTTAGTCAAAGAAAGAGTTAGTGAGGAAAGAGTTCCCTCACTGTAAATGGGATTGCAAGTGGTGCTGGTGGAGGAAATGCGTTTTTGAGAGATAGCAGATGCACGAAACCCTATGTTTTTCCATACAAAGTCCGTCCCCGAACCTCGATGATCTACCTCTGCGGTGCGACGGTTGCGAGACGGTCTCGTGTGTGGTCGGATCATGGTCGGATCATTCTCGGATCATCTCGGATCGGTTCCGCATTGTAAATGGGGTTTCACCTGTGTTTCGTGCATGTGTGGTCGACAGAATTCCATTGTGATTTGCAACTGTAGGATCGTTCCCGCATTGTAAATGGGGTTGCAAGTGGTGCTGGTGGATGAGTTGCCGATGGAATTCCATTGTGATTTGCAACTCTAGGATCGTTCCCTCACTGTAAATGGGATTGCAAGTGGTGCTGGTGGAGGAGTTGCCGATGGAGTTTTGGAGGAAGTCTCGCACGAAATGCGTTTTTGAGAGATAGCAGATGCACGAAACCCTATGTTTTTCCATACAAAGTCCGTCCCCGAACCTCGATGATCTACCTCTGCGGTGCGACGGGTGCGAGACGGTCTCGTGTGTGGTCGGATCATGGTCGGATCATTCTCGGATCGGTTCCGCATTGTAAATGGGGTTTCACCTGTGTTTCGTCCATGTGGCGGTCGACAGAATTTCATTGTGATTTGCAACTGTAGGATCGTTCCCGCAATGTAAATGGGATTGCAAGTGGTGCTGGTGGATGAGTTGCCGATGGAATTCCATTGTGATTTGCAACTCTAGGATCGTTCCCTCACTGCAAATGGGATTGCAAGTGGTGCTGGTGGAGGAGTTGCCGATGGAGTTTTGGAGGAAGTCTCGCACGAAATGCGTTTTTGAGAGATAGGAGATGCACGAAACCCTATGTTTTTCCCATACAAAGTCCGTCCCCGAACCTCGATGATCTACCTCTGCTGTGCGACGGTTGCGAGACGGTCTCGTGTGTGGTCGGATCATGGTCGGATCGGTCTCGGATCATTCTCGGATGGGGTGTCACCTGTGTTTCGTGCATTTGTGGTCGACAGAATTCCATTGTGATTTGCAACTGTAGGATCGTTCCCGCAATGTAAATGGGATTGCAAGTGGTGCTGGTGGATGAGTTTCTGATGGAATTCCATTGTGATTTGCAACTCTAGGATCGTTCCCTCACTGCAAATGGGATTGCAAGTGGTGCTGGTGGATGAGTTGCCGATGGAGTTTTGAAGGAAGTCTCGCACGAAATGCGTTTTTGAGAGATAGCAGATGCACGAAACCCTATGTTTTTCCATACAAAGTGCGTCCCCGAACGTCGATGATCGACCTCTGCGGTGCGACGGGTGCGAGACGGTCTCGTGTGTGGTCGGATCATTCTCGGACCATGGTCGGATCATTCTCGGACCATGGTCGGATCGGTTCCGCATTGTAAATGGGGTTTCAAGTGTTTTTCGTGCATGCGCGGTCGACAGAATTCCATTGTGGTTTGCAACTGTATAGGATCGTTCCCGCAATGTAAATGGGATTGCAAGTGGTGCTGGTGGATGAGTTGCCGATGGAGTTTTGAAGGAAGTCTCGCACGAAATGCGTTTTTTTCTCCATTTTGGCGCTAGTGATTTTCCTTCTAAAAATCCTTTTAAAAAGTGCTTCAAAATCTTCTTTTTTTCGCTCTGGCGTCGAGGTTTTGAAGCTACAATTTCCGACGCCGTTGCGCGTAGTTCTATTGTGTTTTGCAACTCACATTGTAATGGCTGCGTCAAGGTTGCTTCCTGCTTTGGCTGTATGCGTAATACTATTGTCTTTTGCAGCTGGACTTCGTAAATCGTATTGGAGTGGCTGCATGAAGGCTGCGACAATGATTTGTCAGCAGATTTTCTCCATTTTGGCGCTAATGATTTTCCTTCTAAAAATCCTTTTAAAATAAAAAATGCTTCAAAATCGTCTTTTTTTTCGTTTGGCGTCGAGATCCGGTTTTGGAGCTACAATTTCCGACGCCGTTGCGCGTAGTTCTATTGTGTTTTGCAACTCAGTCTCTGCAGATCGCATTGTAGTCGCTGCGTCAAGGTTGCTTCCTGCATTGGCTGTATGCGTAATACTATTGTCTTTTGCAGCTGGACTTCGTAAATCGTATTGGAGTGGCTGCATGAAGGCTGCGAAATGGATTTGTTAGCAGATTTTCTCCATTTTGGCGCTAGTGATTTTCCTTCTAAAAATCCTTTTGAAAAAATGCTTCAAAATCGTCTTTTTTTCGTTTGGCGTCGAGATCCGGTTTTGGAGCTACAATTTCCGACGCCGTTGCGCGTAGTTCTATTGTGTTTTGCAACTCACATTGTAATGGCTGCGTCAAGGTTGCTTCCTGCTTTGGCTGTATGCGTATATAATACTATTGTTCTTTTGCAGCTGGACTTCGTAAATCGTTTTGGAGTGTCTGCATGAAGGCTGCGAAATGGATTTGTTAGCAGATTTTCTCCATTTTGGCGCTAGTGATTTTCCTTCTAAAATATCCTTTTAAAAAGTGCTTCAAAATCGTCTTTTTTTCGCTCTGGCGTCGAGATCCGGTTTTGGAGCTACAATTTCCGACGCCGTTGCGCGTAGTTCTATTGTGTTTTGCAACTCAGTCTCCGCAGATCGCATTGTAATGGCTGCGTCAAGGTTGCTTCCTGCATTGGCTGCATGCGTAATACTATTGTCTTTTGCAGCTGGACTTCGTAAATCGTATTGGAGTGGCTGCATGCATGAAGGCTGCGACAGTGATTTGTCAGCAGATTTTCTCCATTTTGGCGCTAGTGATTTTCCTTCTAAAAATCCTTTTAAAAAGTGCTTCAAAATCGTCTTTTTTTCGCTCTGGCGTCGAGATCCGGTTTTGAAGCTACAATTTCCGACGCCATTGCGCGTAGTTCTCTTGTGTTTTGCAACTCAGTCTCCGCAGATCGCATTGGAATGGCTGCGTCAAGGTTGCTTCTTGCTTTGGCTGCATGCGTAATGTCTTTTGCAGCTGGACTTCGTAAATCGTCTTGGAGTGGCTGCATGAAGGCTGCGAAATAAATTTGTTAGCAGATTTTCTCCATTTTGGCACTAGTGTTTTTTTGTTGCGCGTAGGTTTAGAGCAGTGGGAAGTGTGGGGCGTAAAGAGTGCAGTGTGAAGTGTGAAGTGTGAAGGAAGCAGTGGGAAGTGAAAAGTGTGAAGTGTGGAGTGTGAAGTTTCAGTTTGGAGTGCGAAGAGCGCAGTGTGAAGTGTGAAGTGTGAAGTGTGAGGTTTGGAGTGTGAAGGAAGCAGTGAGAAGTGAGAAGTGTGAAATGTGGAGTGTGAAGTGTGGAGTGTGAAGTTTCAGTTTGGAGTGCGAAGAGCGCAGAGTGAAGTGTGAAGTGTGAGGTTTGGAGTGTGAAGGAAGCAGTGAGAAGTGAGAAGTGTGAAGTGTGGAGTGTGAAGTTTAAGTTTGGAGTGCGAAGAGTGAGTGTGAAGTGTGAAGTGTGAGGTTTGGAGTGTGAAGGCAGCAGTGAGAAGTGAGAAGTGTGAAGTGTGGACTGTGAAGTGTGGAGTGTGAAGTGCGAAGTGAGAAGTGTGAAGTTTGGAGTGTGAAGGAAGCAGTGAGAAGTGAGAAGTGTGAAGTGTGGACTGTGAAGTGTGAAGTGTGAAGTGTGGAGTGTGAAGTTTGAAGTTTGGAGTGCGAAGAGTGCAGTGTGAAGTGTGGAGTGTGGAGTGTGAAGACTTTGCTTCGTCTCTCGCTGCAAAAATCAAACGGTTGTCGAGGGAAGGACACGGTCGGGACAGGGTGTCTTTGAACTATAGGTCATTTATGTTTGGGAAACTTCCGCCGCCGGCTTGCCCGGGTCTATGTTATATAGATGGAATGAGGCAAGAAATAGACGAAGATGTCTTTGACCAAATGGCACAAGCACTACACCAATCCAACAACCCTCACAACCCACCACCCATAACATCCACCCGATGGCAACCCGACGGAACATATGACAAGAAACCCCTAGACCCCAAGTACTTTCAAAAATATTATCAAAAGAAATTGACAACCCCTTTCACCTGCCCTGACTGCGGACGCACAATTAGTAGGAAATCCAATCTTTCAAAACACCGACAAACCAATAGATATATGGACAGCAGACCCCATTGATGAAGTGTTGAACTCAAACCCCAACCCCAGAAATTCCAACAACATACCAAATACCAAAAATACTGAAAGAAATACTACCTTATATTATAGTGAAAATGGCAGATTGTAAAATGTTGGAAAAATTATCTGAAGAATGTCTATTGAACATTTCATCATTTTTGTTGGGGACACCCGAACAGTTGAGACTTCACAACAACAAAGCACTACGAAGAATTCAACACAAAAATAAATTCATTATTGAAGAGATTGATGAGGAAGTCGCAAGGTGTAGTTATGATAATAACTATATTGAAGGAAAATACGGATACATTTTGAAAAACCAATAACTATTCTATCAATCAAAAAATGAATATAATCAAAAGACAAAACCACAATATTTATAAACAATTGGGAATAGGAAAGGAACTGACTAATCTAAATATCCGCGTCCATTTTCATAAATATGTTTATAACACAACCCTTCAGTATGTAGCACTTGGTGCAGGTAATTCTTTACGAGGGAAACTGGAAGACAGAATGGGGTGTTTGATGGAAGCATTGTCTTATCAACCAAACATCAACAAATTCATAGACGTTAAATTTGTTTTTAGAAGAAGAATTCACGATTATGACCGCTAACTATTGAACCTTCTTGATAAATCTTATCAAGAATGTTTATACGTTGAACTCCAACCCCAATCCCAGAAATTCCAACAGCAGACCAAAAACCAAAAATGCTTAAAGAAATGGCACCTTATACAGTATAGAGAATATGGGAGAGGGTGTGAGGTTAAGTGAAAATTTTAATGTTGAAGACCATCCCAACCAACAATCCAATCAACCACAACACCCCCAACAAACAAATAAAACTGAAAATCTACTCAAAGAAACACCAACTAAGAATAATATAGGCTATATTATAAAGGACACTAAACAGATTACCTTTTAGCATCTGAACAGGGTGAGATTAACAACAAGAAATTAAAGATAGGTGAGAAGACATACAATTTTGATAGAAACAAACCATTATCAAAGAGGTTGATTACCAAATTCAACAAAATCAAACAAATAATAGATTATAAGAAATATGAACTGAAAGAGAAGAGAGACATTAAATGGGTCAATCTGGACAAGAACAAGACACTAACTGTAATACAGAAACGCTACAAAGCAACAATCACCGATGAACAGTCAGCATTCAAGAACTACACCAACTCCTACACAATCAGCAACATCAGAGTTCAAGGCATCAAGGCACTTCAATACCTTAAACACCAAGATTTCAAACTCAAGGAGTATCTACAGAAACATAAGGGATTGAAAGTTATATTAGATACCTTCAACAACTTCAAGAGCAAGAAGACCAATGAAGAGGTAAGGCACGCCATCAGAAGCAGAAGATATGAAATAACCTGCGCAGAGGAAATACCCAATGTGTTGAGTCAGATGGCAACCAACATAGAGCTTCAAATGGACAAGATGGAACTGTCTGAAAGTGGGTTAGTCATAAAGCAGATTGAAAAAATCAAATTCAATTCTGACAAATACAACCCAACACGTGGTGGTAAGTTTATACCTTTACCTAAATTGAGAGCCCCACTGCCTGCTAAGCATCTGGAAGAGCAAACCGATACCAAAACCTATGATTTGTGGTGCAGGAAGGGTGGTGGAACAGGGTGGCAGGACATTAAGGCTACTGATTTGTGGTGCAGGAATGGTGGCGGAACAGGGTGGCAGGACATTAAGGCTACTTATTTGTGGTGCAGGAAGGGTGGCGGAACAGGGTGGCAGGACATTAAGGGTACTTATTTGTGGTGCAGGAAGGGTGGCTGAGAGGGATGAGGGGGGATGAAAACTATTGATTTTTGGTGCCTGACAGGTGGCTGAAGAGGGTATTAGGAGGGCATCAAGGCTATTGATTTGAGGTATTTTAAGGGGCAGGACGGGTGGCAGAAAAGAGCAGCAAGACATCAAGCCGACGGCGCATGAGATGTAGCACCCATCGGCGTCAAGGAAAAACTTTGTTCCTTAACAAAAATTAAAAAAACACAATAATAGTCACCATGCTTGGTGCTATTCCATGTTCACATCTCACTTGCCCTGGGCTTCTATGGAAGATCTCCGAACTAATGCCCGCTAATGGGTGTTGATCCGCGCTGATCGGCGCTGATCCGTGCTGATCGGCGCTGATCCGCACTGATCCGCGCTTATTAATACTGATCCGCTCCGCGCTGATCCGCGCTGGGCGGCGCTGGGCCGCACTGACTCGCGCTGATCCACGCTGATCATCGCTGATCCGCGCTAATCCGCGCTGATCCGCGCTGATCCGCACTGATCCGCGCTGATCCGCGCTGGCCCGCGCTGGTCCGCGCTGATCCGCGCTGATCCGCTCTGGCCAGCGCTGGTCCGCGCTGATCCGCGCTGATCTGCGCTGGCCCGCGCTGGTCCGCTCTGATCCACGCTGATCCGCGCTGATGCGCGCTGATCCGCGCTGGTCCGCGCTGGTCCGCGCTGGTCCGCGCTGATCCGCGCTGCTCCGCGCTGCTCCGCGCTGGTCCGCGCTGGTCCGCGCTGGTCCGCGCTGGGCCGCGCTGGTTGGCGCTGATGATCCGCGCTGATCCACGCTGATCCGCGCTGGGCCGCGCTGGGCCGCGCTGGCGCTGATCCGCGCTGATCCGCACTGATCCGCGCTGATCCCGCTGATCCGCGCTGTTCCGCGTTGATCCGCGCTGATCCGCGCTGATCCGCGGTGCGCCGCGCTGATCCGCGCAAATCCGCGCTGGGCCGAGCTGATTCGAGTTGATCCGCGCGGGGCCATGCTGGCCGAGCTGATCCGCGCTGATCCGCGCTGATCCGGGCTGATCTGCGCTGATCCGCGCTGATCCGCGCTGATCCGCGCTGATCCGCGCTGATCCGCGCTGATCCGCGCTGATCCGCGTTGCTCCGCGTTGATCCGCGTTGCTCCGCGCTGATCCGTGCTGATCTGCGCTGATCCGCGCTGGTCCGCGCTGGTCCGCGCTGATCCGCGCTGATCCGCGCTGATCCGCGTTGATCCGCGTTGATCCGCGCTGATCCTCTGATGTTTGGAAGCAGTCAAGCTGGTTCGGACCAATTTTCCATGTCAAACTCGATTTTTCCTTGTTTTTTCTCGATTTCTTGATCGTTTTCATGGATTTCTCTTGGTTTTCAGCAATAATCGATGGTTTTCATTGATTTTTCGATGGTTTTCGTTGATTTCGAGCTTTTTACGGAGTTTTCCATGTATATATATATGGTTTCATCGGTTATTCGATGGTTTTTACCGATTTTCTTTATTCTCAATCGATTTTCCATGACCGAGTATCTTGAACTTCCACAGATTTTGTCCAACATGGATCAGCGCAAAGGTCCGCAGTTTTTCCCCAACAGCGTAAGCTGACGGGGTCTTCAGCCCAGAATAGCTCCGGTGCACTGGTGCAGAGACAGGTTCCAGGAAGCCCGGGTGCAAAGCCAAGTCAGGTTCAACAGGTTCAACAGGGTTCCGGAGAAGGTTCCGGAGAAGGTCTGGGAGGCGCCAGGTCAGGTTCAACAGGGTTCCGAAGAATGTTCCGGAGAAGCTCTTGGGAAGCCTTGGTGCAAAGCCAAGTCAGGTTCAACGGGTCCCGGAGAAGGTTGCTGAGAAGGTCCCGGAGAAGGTTTTGGGAATCTTTGGTGCAGGGCCAGATCAGTTCAACAGGGTTTCGGAGAAGGTTCCGGAGAAGGTCTGGGAGGCTTTGGTGCAGAGCCAAATCACGTGCAACAGGGTTCCGGAGAAGGTTCCGGAGAAGATGTGGGAGGCTTTGGTGCAGAGCCAAGTTAGGTTCAACAAGGTTCCGGAGAATGTTCCGTAGAAGGTTCCGGGAGGCTTTGGTGCAGAGCCAGGTCAGGTTCAACAGGGTTCTGGAGAAGGTTCCGGAGAAGCTCTTGGGAAGCCTTGGTGCAAAGCCAAGTCAGGTTCAACGGGTCCCGGAGAAGGTTGCAGAGAAGGTTCCGGAGAAGGTTTTTGGGGAATCTTTGGTGCAGGGCCAGGTCAGGTTCCAACAGGTTCAAAGGGTTTCCAGCGCTTGGTTCCGCAGCACGCTTCAGAAAGATTTGTTGTACCCTTTAAGCAATTCCACTGACGAGAAAAATATCTAGAACCCAAACTATTTCGTGTGTCTCCGTTTCCCGGAAACGGGTTTTGGCACGAATAATTTGAAGAAGGAGAGAGTACGCTGAAGTTGCTGCACTTGGGGCTCAATGATGCGAAGAAAATTTCACCAGCAATCGGGCAGACATGTTTGATTTGTGGCCAGCATCTTTAATTGCATAATCAAAACCCGTCACTGTAAAGTTGTTTTCTTTAATTTTGTCCAAGTTGGGACTGCATTAAGAATTATCAACAGCTTCTCCGGGACCAAAGCATGTCCTTGACGCTCGGATTTTCCTGCTTCAAATCCATGTTGCAAGTTTTGCATTTCTGAAGGAAAGTGTTCAAGACACAGTGACGGGCAGGCAAACCGTGCGGAGGCTGAAAAAAACACATGAAAAGCGTAAACAAAATATTGGTGCGGGCGTCAAACATCAAAAAACTTAAGGAGAGAGAATTTTTTGCGCACCCAAAGTTGCACCAATAATTGGTGAACCCCGCCACCCTCCCTGCCACCCTCCCCGGCCACCCTCCTAGCACCGCTTTTTGTAGGGATGTTTAGCAGCCACTGGTCCTACCAATACCTAAATGGGTAGCAGACAAAAAGGCGTGTATCAACATACAAAACGAAGACAACAGGTGCTTTAAATATTCCATTCAATGTTGTATATGTAAGGTTTATGAAAAAGACCACCCAAACAGAATTTATAGGTATAAAAACCTTAACGGCGAATTGAACTGGGCTAATGTAATTTTTCCAACATCAAACATTGATATAGACACCTTTGAAGTAAACAACAATGGAAAAGTAGCAGTCAATGTTTATTACCTAAACCCTGATGATGATAAACAATCAATACTTTTATATAGAAAAACAAAGGTTCAAAGGGCAGAGCACCAGATAAGTCTTTTGAAACTTGAAGACGGTGATGACTATCATTATGTATATATTAAAGATTATGACAGACTGATAGGAAGTCAGACCAACAAAAGACAAAACAAAAAATACCATTGCTTTCATTGCCGACACGGGTTTAAATCACAAGCATTTTAGATGAACACAATGAAAAAGGGTGTATGGCAGTAGAAGGTCAGATAGTAGAAATGCCCAGTGAAGAAGACATTATGGTTTCAAAAATCACTATAAAAAGTTGAAAACGCCCTTCGTTATATATGCTGATTTTGAATGTTTGACTACAAAAACTGGAACAGTTTCAACAAAAGAAATTAAGACAGACCGTTATCAACATCATGACCCTGCGGATTTGTGATAAATAGGATGCTGCCGCTCCCTCTTTTTGTCAAGCAGGACTGATTGGTAGAAGATTTTCAGAATGACTAGAATGACCTCGGCACCCGTCGTTTGCTTTTCATCTGTTCATTTTTCTTTTGAACAGCTTTGCAAGATGAAACAGCTTGTGAAGCAACAGCGATTGAAAGGAGGGGGTGAAGGATTAAATTATTCACCAACTTTCTTTCCACGTCCCCTTCCTTTGCCCTTAGGGGCAGGCTCAACACAACTCAGCTGTCGCCAACGAGTTATCCATTGAACTCGTTTTGGTGTCATGTGAAACTTGATATCGTTCAGCAACGATAGAGAATCCTGGATATAGAGTCGCATTGTGCGTTCATTTGACCAGCGACCCATTTGGCAAACAGCAGAGTAGTTATGGGTAGTTAACCATAAATTGGTGGCCCCTCCACGTCAGAGTGAGTAGGGCTTGAAATTGAAATTCTGAAGCCCGCAATCCACCAAAACTTGTTGAAAGATGGCGCGAAACTTTTGGGGTTTCCAGGGAATCAATCTGGCTGTGGCAGAATTCTGAGCTTTCCAATGCCGTAGCAAAGCTGCAAGCTGGTAATCTATCAGGTAAGCACTTCCAGAGTGTGGGTTCCGTGGCCCGGTTTTGGTAATGCCCAGGAAAAGAATGATTGTACTATCAGCCACCAGAATATGACGATTTTCAAGTTGAAGAAGCTCGCCCGTCCTGAGGAAAAACCGAAATGCCACGAAAAGTGCTAGAGGGCGGCATCGAGGAGGATTTCGCTGATCCTACCTAAGACTCCTTCCAGAATTTGCAATGAAAATGGCGGCGCTCGGGCCGGAACTTCATGCAACTGCCACATTCTTAACATTCGCCAGGCTCCCTGAGGTGCTTTCGACAGGAGGGCTGGTAATGTTGTAGGGCAGACAGTGTGTCACCTGCTTGCCCCAGTGACCAACCTTCCTCCCAGAGGTAATTCAAATACTCTATTGCTTGAGCATCCAGGGCTTGAATAGAGGAGGCCAGGGCCTCACCTTGCCCCTCAAGGTAAGTAAGGAATGCTTTGAAAGCTCTTTCATAGCGCACGACTGTGGCTGGTCGAATCAGTAAAGACTTCAAGCTTCCCAGGGTCTTTCGTCGGGCGATGCGTGCAGATTGATGAGGCCCTTCGACTATCTGACGCTTGCCCATTTGCGCTGACGGCATTCGCGGCTAGGACGATCGGCTGGATTTGTTTTGGTACTGGTGTATGCTAATACCAACATGAAGTTCCCAACCAATTGTAATGCTGCAATGCGCTTACATGTAGCCCTGAGTTTGTGACTACTACTACGACCTTTATAAAGTACCTGTAATGAAACCATTGAATCAACCAAATGCAGTACTTTGCGGTGGGATTCCTTGTGCCGAATTAGGCGCCATCGAAGGGCCGTTTGTACTGCCCTCAGCTCGAGCTTGTTGATATGTTCTGGACATCCTGATTGGTGCGGTTTCCATTTCCATCCACACAAAACTTTCCACCGCCATAATTTGGGGGAGAGTGAATTACGCAAGCGGTGATATTTTGGGATTGGTTCGTTTCCAGCGGTAAGTAGGACGTCGGATCCTTTTGCCGATACCAAGTGGCAAATCTTCGAAACCAGTTGTTTGGGGGCATGTTGGTCCACCTTGATTTTTTGGAAAGGAGAAGGTCGGTCATACGATTCTTTGAGGATAATAGAAGAAAGTTCATCACTTCCTCCCGGGTGTAACCCCTGAAGGATCTCCGAAATGCTTTGGGGCTTAATCAACCCTAACATCTGACAAAGGGGTGAATCAAGCAACAAACGACCCCAGCATGCCACCCATTTCCAACCAAAGACATTCGAATATCATCGGTTTCTTCGGGGTGGGATGTCCGGAACGCCTTGGGCTTGCATTGTTCAGTATAGTTTAGGGGAAGGGGAAGTCCCATAATGAGCTCTCGCTCTTCAATGGCCAGCATTCTCCAACCCTTTTTGGGATGTATTACCCCATTCTTATAAGAATAAGCACAAGGGGGAAACCTGTGTCGGTCAGCCGCCCACTTTTGGCGGTCGAGCTCAGTCGCTCTCTCTAGGCCGGCTGGCCGGAGACGAGGCTTGCGCGAGGGCTGCGCAGTGGTGAAAGTGGAGAACGGTTCGTTCTCATCCACCGGCTTCCAACCTGGCCGGAGGAAACCCTTAAAGGAGACTTGATGATGAAATCGTATTTCTCCAAAATCTTGATCCGAATTACTTTCGGCGGGAAAAATTTCCGTCTCCTCATTAACAGGAATTGACCAGTTGAACCACCAAAGGCGAGGCCGCCTGCACAACGCCAAAAAGCGCGAGTCCACCTTATAAGGGATAACTCCTGCTGATTGGGTATATGTTGCCCTATCTTCCGCCGACATGGAGGCTACACTTTCCATACGAAAATAAGATGGACACCAGGTGAACGATCTTTTACAAAAACCTCGGACCTCTTTGAATTTGGAATGAATACAGGATCGGGGATCCAATGCGGCCCCCTTTTTTGTGGCATTCAAGGAGGAGACTCCTTGACATGGGGGTCCTCCTGCGACAAGTGCAGCCAAACAATTTGGGTACAAGGCGGCCCATTTTTGGACCAAGTCCTGTGTGATATCTAATACATCTTCGACTAGAGTGCAATTGGGATAGTGACTTTCTAAAACCCTTTTAGCACAGGGATCCTTCTCGACAGCCACGTATCCAGCAAGCGGGACTTGTAGCGCATCCAGACACACGCGCAAAGTTCCTACCCCATCAAAAAGGGAAATAAGCAGAAGACCCATTTCCTGGAAATTTTCAAATCTCTCTCCCCGGACTGTGCCCTGGCTGGCCTTTGAGCCCCATGCGGTGAATCCCACAGAGGCGCATAGGCCGCCACCCTGCTCAGAAGCGATGCTGTCACAACCGGGCTCGGGGGGAGCCGGAAGTCGATAAACCCTAAGCTGGTCAGGTAGAAGCTAGCAAACAATTCCTCTTGAACACCAGGGAAAATATTTCTGATTTGCTGGGGGCTTTTGAAAACAACGATGAAATGCCAGATCTCATTTAGGAGACTCATAAGGGGCCTCCTAAAACTGAAAAGGTACACAAGACCCCCCTGCAATCATTTGGATTTCTTTCTGGGTAGACCCACCTTTCTTTAGGAGGTATGCTACACCCGTAAGATACTTGGCCACCTTTGAGCCTTTGGCCCGGCAGATTCCCCGTTGCCCGTCTATCCAGGCTCCCTGCACCTCGGCTGCGTTCTGTGCAGCCACTGCTTTCTTCTCATTCCTAGGCACGTTCAGTTCCAGATAGGTTTTCTGCAACAGCTCTGTAAGGCTCGGTTCTTCCGATTCCAAAAGTTGTTTTGATTTGAGAGAGAGGACGTCAAAATTATCCAAATATGTCCGATAAAATAGGGGAGCCCGAGGTAGCTCCTTATCCCGCCGAATTTCCTGGCTGGCACTGACCCTTCCGTCCAATGCCCTCATGACCAATCTACGATGTCAGTGTTGTGCTACTGCCACACTGTTCACGAATCCCATCGGTAGAACCTTTAACCTTACTGTAAAGAATGCAATCTTCATTAAGGGGACCCAGGGGGATTCATTGATCGTGGTAGGACCTTTCCAAAACCAAGTAGGCGGAAGGCCAATGATGAAAACATCGCCCTTATGTCCTCACTAGAAATAATGATTTCTTCATGTGGGCGCATTTCCAATTGAAAAAGCTGTGCACAAGTCACCCCCAAATTTAGGAAGTTTTCGTTGATGGGTCTGAAATCCATCATTAAACGCAGGATTGGGGTTCCACTGGACGTGACCTCGTTTTTTGGTACCCCAAATAAACCCCCCAAAATTTTTCCCCCTTCGACCTCAAAGGCCGACGACAGCGGCATTACGCCACAAATCCCTCTATTGATTAACCCTTGGGCAACCAAGGGCCACTCATCATTATCGACCATGATACGAGGGGGTTTCTTCCAGACCCTTTCAGAGGGGGGTTTTAGCCATCCTTCGGGGGACTTATTCCCTTATACCCCCTTCACAAATATCTACCGCAGGAACTACACCGGCTAGTCCTTCCTTTGGAAGGCTATCAGTGATATTCTCCCACCTAATTGTTTGGGCTATATGTACTTCTTCCCCATAAGCATTTACCCACCTTTGGCGGAACATGTCATGGGGGTCAAAATCACTAGTGTACAACCCTTCCCAATCATCTAGCATGCTAAGGCTCCTCAGGATCCCATCCAATAGCCGCGCTTGCTTTGATGTCGGGGGAGAGGGTCCCAATTTAAAAGAATTTCCTGTTAACCAGTTCAGACTCAAAACAACCCCCCTTATCCAAGCTTCTGCGTGTCTGAACTCAGTACCCTTCAGGTCCTTGGGCAGAGGGAGAGGAAAAATCCCCTCCATGGAAGAGTCCTGCTTGAGAGCTTTGACCCGAGTTTGAAGCTGGGGGAGATGTTTTAACACCAACGGCCGCACGAGCCCCACCCAGGGACCCCGGAAGCACCGATGAGAGAGCGCCATGGCTCGAGTTGGACGCACCGCCCCGCGCCCCGATCAACGGAGAAAAACCTGGATCTTGTGCCAGGATAGCTAAGGCCTCTGCAGACGGAGGCTCAGGAGGGAAAGTATTCCCTACCTTGGCATCTACTAGAGGGATACGCACCTCAGCTGTCTCTAGCTCCGCACGTTCCCGTTTCTTTTCGTGTAGGAGCCCTCGAAGGGCTATCCTTCGTTCCTCCCTTGCCCTGGCCTCTTCACGGCTATGGTTCAGCCTGGCGCCACTGGAACCACAGGGCTCTCGCCTCCCTTCTTCGGGTTCTCTCCCTTCAGTGGCCCCTTCCCCCAAGGTTTGCCCTTCTTTCCCTTGCCGGAGGGTTGGCTTGGGCTGCCCTTGGGAGTGCCTGTCCAGGCTCCTTTGCCCTGGGGCGGGGAGGATCTGAGTTGCTTCAGAAGTTTGTTCTCTGCTGCAAACTCTCGTTGAGCGGAAGCAGCTCGACTTGGACTGCGAGGCTGGAATCGGCTCCCTGTTGAAGCAGCTCCAGGCCTTTTATTCTCTGGCAAAGGGTATCTAGCGCGGTAAGAATCTCCCCGCTGATGATCAGGTCCACCACCGAGCAGAGGGTGTACAGCTCTCGTTGCAGACCGCGGCTGCCCCCCCTTCCTTGTACCACCTGTCGGTAGTAGCGATTGAAGACCTGATAGCTGTCTAGACCTTCCCTTGTCTGACTGGCCAGCATCTTGATTGCCTCCTTGGCGGACTGCCTGGCCAGGTAACCGGGAAGCCGCCTGCTGATCCCCCTCAAGCGGTGCTCCGAACCCAAACCCCCCTCCGACGACTGGGAAGAGGCGGATGTCCGAGAGCTTGAAGAGCTGCTGCTCTTCTTCTTTTGAACCTTCAACCTGATGGGCCTCTTGTATGTTGGGTCTAGAGGCGTGTCCTTGGGGGACCATTTTGCTTTCGCCAACATCTTCTTCACCTTCTGCTTCCCTGAAAGTTTTTTCCGAGCGAGGTCGGCTCCATCCAAGTCCTTCTCCTCCACATTCAGTTGATGTGGGACCTTTTTGTCTTTTTCTGCCAGGGCGCGAGCGGCCTCTAGGAGATCTCGAGTCTTATGCTCCTGACCTTGTTCGGGAGACAATTCTGTAGCCAGGGTTCCTGATCTGTCTCTCCCTTCACCCTTACTTCTAGGAGATAACCTACCCCCTGTAGGTGTCGCCGCTTTGGTAGAGGTATATCTCCTATCCCTAGGAACAAGGTCGACTCGCTTCCTTGAGTCAGAGCCCAGTTCCGGAGCTGATCTATTGTAGTCCCAAGGAGCTTCACTCCTAGCCATTGACCTTCGAGGTCCCGTGTTTCGTCCCTAGTTCTGCGTGAAGTCTCCCCTCTTCCCCGCAATACCACACTTTGGCTAGGATAGCTTTGCCCAAAGCTATCTGACTGGGTTTCCAGTCCCCGCGCTTGATCCATCCTTCCCCAGGGGGAATTTCAGGCGGATCAACCTCTTCGACCGCGGCCGGGCGCCTCAGTCGGCGGCGGGGTACCGCATTGGCGCCTGCCTTGGGCCTCCTCAAGTTCTTCGGAGGCATCCGCCCAGGAGCGTTCCCGGTCCCTCAGAACTCTATCGCTCTCCTCTCGCTTATTCTCCTCACCCCCTGTGGTAGCAGGAGGGGAAGGAGTCGGCCCAGTGGCAGGAGCCGCCTTTGGTGCGGCTGCCTCAGGAGGGGGGCCCGCAGGAGCAACTCCTTCGGCTTTACCTTTCCCTTTTCCAGCGGGATTTCTGGCAGCCCCCCGTGCTAGGCCCCGATTCTTTTTCTTAGGCCGCGTCCACTGTTGGGGAGGCACCCAATAACCCCAAGCAGGCCACGAGAAGTCGGCCTTACCTTTCTTGCCTTGGCCCTTTGAACCTGGACCCTTTCCTTTTTTGCCTTTCGCAGGAGGGTTCCACTCCCAAGTGCCTCTGTGACTTGTGGAGTTCCTGATGGGCTCAGCGCCTAGTTCAGACGGGCTCCTCTCTTGGTCAAATTCTCTTTCTTCTCTAGGAGGGGTACCCTTTCCTCCTGGGGGCAGGTGAACTGCCTTCTGAGGTGGCTCGGCTAGCCCTTTCAGACAACTCTACCCTGGTGGGTGAGTTGGGTTCAGGGACAGGAGTTGACCTTCTTCCCTCCAACCGGAGGTTTGGTTTCCACTCCTTAGGAGGACTTTCTAACTTGTCCCCTTCCTTGTCCTCCGCGTTTTCCTTGACTCTTTTGCGGGAGCGTTCCCGTGAAGGAGAGGCGTCGGTTCTGTCACCCCTCCTGCGCCTTGGTTCTCGTCGGCGGTGTCGCTTCTCTCTCCTCTTAGTTTCTTGTCCCGATTCGTCGGAACTGGTCGGGAGAGTTTTGATGTTCTGACTAGGTTCTGGGCGTGAGACGTCCGCGGGCGCTCAGGTGGGGGATCCCTAGGGGTACCTTCCTTGAAGGAAGAGGAGGTACCACCTCGACCGGAATGAGGAGAGTTGTCCCTCCTGAAAGTAGACCCGCTACTTAGTCGGGGCCCAGGGACACCCACCACTCGTGAGGTTAGGTTGCCAAGGAGCGAATTTACCTGCCCCACAGCAAAGGAGAAATCACTGCTAGTGAAATTCTCCTGTTTTGACACCTGGACTACGCCCAGTAACCCACGGCACAACAAACACAAATCGTCCCGGGCAGCTTGCCACTTATTGCACTGCAAGCAAACCCTACTCATAGATTTCGAGTTGTGCTATTTGAGCAAAAGACGGTTGCGGATCATCCTAATTTAGGGGGACTATGCACTGTTGTTAATTCCATTGATAATTCAAGTGAACCTTTCTTATACAGAGGTGAAGACTGTATGGATGTATTTGTTAAGAAAATGATTGAAATAAAGAAAAAGATAATGGACAAGATGAAAGAAAATAAAGATATAATTATGAGGGCAGACGACTGGAGGGACTTTAAGCAGCAACAAAATGTTTTATATGCGGTAAAGACTTCAAAGAGGGAGATAAGAAAGTTCGTGACCACTGCCACTTTACGGGTAAGTATAGGGGATGTGCCCACGACGATTGTAATTTACAGTTTTCAATGAGATATTATAAAATCCCCGTTTTCCTTCATAAGCTTAAGAACTATGATAGTCATTTAATCATTGAGAGGGCAAATGAATTATCAGAAAGAGCGCAGATAGATGTAATAGCGCTTAACAGTGAAAAGTTTATTACCTTTGCTTTAAAAAACCATTGCTTTAAAGACAGTGTTTCTTTCTTGTCGTCTTCTTTGGATAAGTTGGTGAAGTTGAGTAAGTATGAAGACAATGAGAAGAAAAAAGACTGGCAAAACAACTTTAAATTTAGCAAAAGAAACCCTTATGTGAGTAATGATGAGGATTTAGATTTACTGACTGATAAAGGTGTTTATCCTTATGATTACTTTACTTCCTTTGATAATTTTAGGGAAAGAGAACTGCCACCGAAAGAAAAGTTTTACAGCAATCTTACCGAAAGTAATATTGAAGATGATGAATACGAAAGAGCACAGAAAATTTGGCAACATTTTGGTATAAGAAATCTTGGACAATACCACGACCTATATTTGAGAACTGATGTTTTACTACTTACCGGTGTCTTTGAAAATTTTAGAGACCTTTGTTTGGAATACTACGGTTTAGACCCAGCACATTACTTCACCCTTCCTAACTTTGCTTGGGACGCTATGCTTCTAAAAACTGGTGTTGAAATAGACCCTTTAACCGATAAGGATATGTATGAGATGAGTGAGAAGGGTTTGAGAGGTGGTATGTGTCAGGTAAGTCATAAGGAAGCAAAAGCAAATAATAAGTATATGGGTGAAGACTATGATGAAAACAAACCATCTAATTATATCAATTATTTAGATGCTAATAACCTTTATGGACTGGCAATGTCAATGAAACTACCCATAGGAAAACTGAAGTGGATAAAGAAGATACTGACAGAAAAGATGATACAGGACGCGAATGCCTCGCGGACTTCTCAGGCGGAACGCCTGATACGCGACAGGAATGAAAACGATGACAATGCCAAAATGAAGTTGATTTAGAATACCCTAAAGAGATACACGACGAACAGTCAGATTATCCATTAGCACCTGAAAATATGAATGTAAAGAAAAATTGCTATCAGAACACCAAAGGGAACTATACAGACATTATTACAATGGAAAGGAAGCAAAGGATCGGAGGGAACAACCAAAACTAATACTAAACCAAATGGATAAAACCAATTATGTAGTCCATATTAAGGCATTACAGTTTTATCTAAGAAAGGTCATGAAGTTGAAGAAAGTTCATAGAGGAGTGAAGCTCAAACAGAGACAATGGTTAAAACCTTGGATAGACTTTAACACTGAAAAAAGAAAAGTGGCAAAGAGTGATTTTGAGAAAGGTATGTTTAAATTGATGAACAACGCTGTTTATGGAAAAACGATGGAGAATGTCAGAAACCACATTGATTTTGAATTAGTATCAACGCAGGAGAGGATACAAAAATGTATCAACAATCCTAACTACAAAGGATGTCATATTATAAATGAAGAATTGGCAGGAGTGGGGAAAAAACATATTGAAGTTGGATAAACCTATCTATTTAGGAATGTCCATATTAGATTTAAGTAAGGTTCATATGTATTCGTTCTACTATGATGTCTTAAAAGCAAGGTGTAAGGACAATGTAAAACTGATATACACCGACACCGACAGTTATGTTTTACAAACTTTCACTGAAGACATCTATGAAGACTGGGGAGGAGTAAAGGATTATATGATATATGGACTTTAGTGGTTATGATAAAAACCACCCTTGCTATGATGCCACTAATAAGAAAGTCCTAGGCAAATTTAAGGATGAGATGGATGGAAAAATCATTACAAACTTCATAGCATTACGCCCTAAAATGTATTGTCTAAAAGTCTTCAATGAAAAGAAAGAAGCGAAGAAAGCGAAGGGTGTTCCAAAGTTGAAAGTCAAAAGGGATTTAGATATGAAAGACTATGAAGCTACACTCCACGAGCATAAAACAAAGAATGTTAATTTCAATGCCATCAGAAGCAAAAACCATCAATAATATATAGTATCAATCAAAGTAAGGCCACATCTTATGACAACAAGAGGTATTGGTTCAACGATACTGATAGTGTGCCATATGGGCACTTCAGCATAGCAACATCAAATAAAACTGATTGATAATATAATTGATTTATTATATTATCTATCATTGTGCTTTATTAAATATATCCAATAGTTTTTTATATAAAACCTTTATGTATAGTTCCTTTGCTTTATTTGTGTGTTTTGAATTTTCTTTACCCTTTGCCTGTCTATATTCCATAAATATAGTGTTGAATTCCTTAAATTCTACTTCACTGATTATATCCTTATTTTTAGCATTGGTAAATTTTTCGTATAACTTTTGAATTCCTATTTTCTGACATTGGCACTGGTTGTAATGGTGCAAATACCCTTGGTGGGTTGATGTGGTGTATCTGTTGGGTTTCTTGTGGGTCTGTTTTGATTATATATCTCTCCTCTGTGGTTCATTGTTGTTTTCTCTCTTCTCCTTCTGGTTGCTTCCCCTCTTTGTTGTAGTTCTGCTTGTATGTGCGATGCCTGTTGAGTGTTGAATGTTGAGGCAGACGTTGGGGTTGGTTGAGTTGATGGTTGCCCTTCATCTACATTCATTGACTGGGTGGGTTGTGCTATTGTTGGGGATGTGGTAGGTAGTCTTTGGTTTCTTTCAACGTGAAAGGTTCTTCCTGATGTTCTTACATTCTGTCTTAACAATATTTCAGACATCTGCCTTAATAATATTCTACCTTGTTCTTCCCTTACCTGTTGCATTGCGTCGCCACCATCAAAATAACTACCTTCTGGAGAGTTTTTAAACATAGATGCTGACCTATTTGGAAGTTTGCCTGTAATATTATCATTGTCATCTATCATTCCTATTATTTCTTCATAAGTGGGTCGTCTCTTCAATCCATATCTTGCCAGTTTATTAAAATTATCCACTTTTGCCATTAAGATTATAAATTATTTTAGATATTTTTTTAATAAAATGCTTAAGTAAATTTACGATGTTTAAATTGATTTATTTGATGTTGTAGATGTTCTAATGAGTTATGATTTAAATTATCCTTTTGCATTTCATGTTCCATTCTTTCAATTTGATTTCTGTAATTCACCCTTTGATTGCTTTCAACCATTTCATTTCTTATGGATAGTAATTTATCTCTGGTTTCTCTTTCGTCCAGTTTTTGTTTTAACCATTTTATGTATCTGCTGTCTTGATGTTTGAATATTCCATAATCATTACCCGTTGATGTTTCGCTCATTTGTTTTCTGTCATTGGTTGTGATTTGTTTTTTCTTTTGATACATTATATATTTATTTTAGAAATAAATTACTCATAAACTATTGTCCCACTTTCAGTTAATTCTACAACAGATTCGCTAACTAAATGGGTGTAAATTTCTTGGATTTGTTCAGTTTCTGCTATTGTTCCCTCCGCTCCTTTGATTTTAAATGTAATCAACGAGCCCATTGTTGTGTTAGTTCCTGTAAAATTGACATCTGCCATCTTTTCAAAAGAAACACCGATGATGAACTTGTTAGAGCGGTATTTACTGTAGGAGATGTTAAGCGAGTTCTGGTCATAATTCACATAATGGAAGGTTCGGCGTAAGAAATAAAATGCTTCCGACAAAGACTGACATTCAAATTCTGGATACTTCTTATTTGCTATGTGTAATTGCCAACTTAAATTTCGTGTGTAATCTTGAAATCCTTTTCCTTCTTGTAAAGGGACTGTATCTGCCAACGGGCCGTCATTAATTTCACCATAGACCATAGGATTATAGAAATAGTTCCATTTTTGTAGATGTAGTTAGAAGGAAGTAAGTAACCATATCTTGACCCTTGCCGTGGTGTTCGGTATAAAGTAGTGAAGGCATTAGTTAATTTAGAAGCAGATTTAACAATTTAACAATATTCATATTGATTTCTCCCCCGCCAGCGTTAGAAGTTTCGAGTTATGGTGTGGTATTGAGGGATGATAAGTTTAAAACTTTGTCCTTCTAACAAATGACTAGTAATGCTATTATCAACTGCATTATCTAAAGTTATTACCTCTGCTCTTATGATTTTTTCGGTCGAGCATATGGGCTCCCGACGGACAAATTGTAAAAACTGAGACTGTACAAACCGACACCACACCCTTCCAATAAAAAGAACTCCTCAAATAAATTCACAATGCCGTCCACACCTGCACTTATGAAATTACCACGAGAGTACCTTGAGAGGCCAGTGGCCTGGGACTTGCCCCCTTTAGAAAGGGCCAATCCGTTGTGTAGCCCATTGTTTGACTCGATTCATGTGTTCAAGATCTGAAGGGTCAAAAAACTGATCGTGGCCATACATGTGCTGGAAGGCGTCTTTATATGTTTCAGTTAGCCAATCTAGTCTGGGTCTACCTGGCCGCCTTTTGTCTATCGAACGGGGACGAAGTCCATCTGCTGCAAACGTGACTTGGTTCAAAGGGTCAGCTCTGCTACTTCTAAGCATGTGCCCTAGAAGTTTCAATTTCTTTTTTCTCCAAGTGTCTCCGAAAGGTTCAAAATGGCACCCATGTTCCTGTCTGATCTCATCATACATCTTCAGGTTGGTCTGTTCCCGGTCTATGAAAGTAGGAGGTTTCTTGAGAATACGTCGTAATGTTTTGTTTTGAAAAGCATTGAGCTTAGAGATTTCATTTTGGGTCAGCTGTATACATTCTAAACCATAATAATTTGCCAACTTGTAGATGTATTACCATCTTGAAAATAATAACCTTGCTTATCAGTTTCAGTATCGGGGTTTGTTCCAGAATCTCCTTGAGGAACTACAAGAGGTTCATTGCCATCACTAACGATTGTAAATTCTAATTCCAAAGGAGCAAAGTGTAAAGGTAAAAAATAATTACTTTCCAATAAACCACAGCAAGGTTTATGACCTAATCTCATCTTTCCTTGAGCACCTGGAATACCACACAATGAATGACGCGTAGGTCGCATATCAACTTTACCCCATTCATTATGGTCTCCATCATAGGTGATGACCGTTCCGGGGCCACCAACGGTTTTTACATCAACAAAGTTGTTCAAACCATTGGCATACCATTGATAATCATCATCATAAGAAGGATTAGCGCCACTTTCTATGTCATCCATTTCATTAACTGCTTTACTTTTGAAACTCTTGTATAACTCGCAGTGTCGGTTGTATTCAACGATGTCTTGAACAATCTGACCCCCGACAGTTGCCCTATAGCGTTGAAAGAAACTATGTAACCCACCCAAGGGTCGTAAAAACTTTTCCCTAGTCCCATCGGTGTTTTGTAAAGTGGCAAACAGTCTTACACTACTTAAATCCAGATAGGAATTAGCATCACCGCTAATGTAAAATCTAATGTTTCTGTTTCCCGCATTTGGCGCATAAACGTTTGAACCGGAAGGAAAGTAATTTACTTGCCGTCGGTCTGTGATGTATTGACTTGTCTCTGGTAATCAAAGTTCAACTCATTAATCATTACGTCCTTACTTTCTGCTACAACATTATCCATTGCTATATATGAATTAATTAGAAAATAAATTGAATTATTTCTTTTTATATGGTATAATCTTAACTTCATTTTTAGATTTTTTATTATCAATATGGTTTAAGTTATTTCCATTTTCTACCATTGATTTTATACTATTGTAATCTGATGGGGGTCGGTTCATCTCCTTTTCCAATTTATTATAACTTGATTGTGGGTTAGTAAGTGGTATTGACTTAGGTTGGTTTTTATAATCTGTTTTATGAAACATTATTACTTTTCATTAGATTTTTATAGGTTGATTAGGTCTTATCCCATTTGAAATGGCGGTGGTGGGTCTTATGTGCCACATTCCTTGTGTTTCAAAATTCTTCTATGTATGAGCAATGATGGGGTTCCAATCTACAAAATTTGATGTTTCAGCATATCCATCCAACATACTAACAACATCATTAGGGTTCCTAAAATCTAATCTTCTAGGGTCTTGTTTCCCCTTCCTTCCCTTTTTGATTGATGGTGTGGCATAAGTGGTAGTAGCAAACTTACTCGGTTGTTCTTCATTGATTTTGTTAATCACTGCGGGTGCCAAACTGTGCCAGACCAATCTGGTTACTTCCGGTGATTTCTTCAGTTCTTCTATGACGTCTTTGTATTTTTCAGTGTGTTTCGCATTTCTAGTAGGCAATAAAAGTAAGTCATCTTTAATGTCTTGTTCCAGACTTCCATCTTTCCCACCGGTGCCCGATATGAAAAGTGTCTTACCTGTTTTGTATAAACCGCTTGGACTTCTATAGGCATTGTTCAATCCATCTCTGTCTTCAATCTTTTCCTTGTTTGCTATGTTCCTCTCTTCTTTGTATCAGGTGGTATTCTTCTTGAATTCATCGCTTAGATTTATACTAAAGTTGTCCATTCTTTTATTCAAATCCTCTTGTTTCTTATCAATGTCTTTCTTGAATTCTTCCTTACCAATCCTCATAAGTTCATCCAATGCTAATTTACCTGTTTTCTTTGCTAGTTCCCTCAACTGGTCTCTGGTTAAGACGTCTTCAATTGCTTCACCTCTCATTATCCTATCCATTGCTTCTCTTCCAAATTGACGTCCTATTTGTCTAATAGCATTGCTACATGCCATCCTTCCAACTCCACCGATAAAACCAATCATGTATATTAATGATTATAAATCAAATTAAAAAATATCAAGTATTCTATATTATGATGAGCAATAAATTAACTTACAAAAAGTTTTTGTTGATAGTCAGTAAAGACTGCTACAATCAAAATCATCATCAGACTTTGTAATTGAACGAAAATTTTGAATGCCCCGCTGGGACTAAATGCTGGGTTACAGAAGTATCAATGCCGACCACTTGGAAAACAACAGAAAACGGGTTTATGAATATTTGTATGTGATGGTTTTTGATAACAGCGAAGTCTTTGTTAAAGTCTTTAGGGTTTATGTAGGTAATAAGATTTATTTTGCGGAACAACTGGCGTTTGATATAAATGAGGGACTGAACAACAACACTGGAGATTTATCAGCGGGTGGGATTTTCAACTATGCCTACTCATCAGCAACTAGAACCAGTGAAATTAAATCAAAGATGGTCTAAACTACAAAGTAAAAATCCCTACAGATGCTGAATTAGCAAACTATGTTAATGGGACTTGGGATACTGTAAGTTCCAACTATGATAATAGAGACCCTTTATCAATAAACTAGTTGTTGAGTAATTATGTTCCTACAACTGGGGGGTTGGCCACTTGGTCTTTATCTTATCTTAATTAAGTTCCTTTCCGTAGTGTTATGATACACTGTCCTGAATTAGCAGACCATCATTATAGTAGTCCCTCGTCTTATTCATCAAACATTGTAAGAAAAGTTCTTATAGATGCTCAATTGCAATTGGGTGGTGTTGTTAATGATAACAATAGCACTTTTCATGAGGACTATATTGACTGCTCTAACAGAAATTTAAAAAGATTATCTTTTAGAATAACTGATGCAAATAACAAAAAAATCAACCTATATGATATTGATGTTCAATTTTCATTAGTATTTTCTCACCCGTCATATTAATTTAAATCATAAGAACATAACCATAATATTCATTAGTTAATATTATAGGTTCTTATGTTTTTATCCATATTTTATTCTAAATAAAAACAAATCTACAAATATTAATATGTCATCAATTATTAAGGTTGTTGATGTTAATAATGAAGAAGCAAAGGAAGAAGAACCAGCAGAAGAAATTGAAGAAGTTAAAGAAAAAACAACCAGAAGAACCACCAACAATAGAAAATTAAGTAGTTGAACAACCCAAAGATGAACTAAAAGAGGAACTAAAGAACAATTCAAAAACTGAAAGATACAGAGACAAAATGGTTACGTGTTCCAAATGTTCAAAGTCAATGTTGCTACGCTCATACAGATACAAACACGAAAAGAACTGTCGCGGGAAGATAGAAAACACACCCATAAAACCACAGTCAAAACCCAAACCTAAACCACAACCCAAACCACCTCCAGAACCAGTTTATTATGGAAGCAGTGAAGAAGAACAACCCCAACAAAAAAACAATTAAGAAAAAGCAACCAGTCCAACCCATCAACCATACATCAGCATTGCTACAGCATTACCAATTACTACAAGAACAGTTTAAACAACAAAATCAAGAAGATACAAAATTTTATGTATGAATATGTTTTCAAGTAAAACTAAAAATGGTGATATAAATTTATTATATATTATATTTATATTAATGAGTAGTTTAACGTTAGATGGTTCAACCAGAATTGTAGCAACTGAATTCGTTAAGTTAGAAATCACAGGAACTTCCAATTTAGCAACTGAAAGTTATGTCAATACAGCAATCATCAATGGAGGAGGTGGAGGCGGTGCTGATTTAACAAATTATTATGACAAGACTGAAACCGATACATTACTAAATAATAAGTATCATAAATCAGAGACAGATACACTACTGAATGACAAACTGAATATCAATAATCCACAGGATATGTCAGGGACACTTCGCATAGGACACGTATTAGGCACTTCTAAAATAGTATTAAACGCAGTCAGCAGTGATAAAGACTTCTATGTAAATGGTGATGCGCAGGTGGGAGGAAATCATTTAGTAGCATCGTTGGATAGTAGCGGCTATATCAAAGGTTCTAATATATAATCAAACACATCTAATGCGTTGAATACCAATGATATATTTTTTCAAAGCAACAGTGATACTTACATTCAATATGACGTGTCTGAAAGTAAAATAGTAGCAAGTAAATTAATCCAATGTGGAGGCAATCTAACAACCCAAGAAATAAACACCATAGCACCATTAGTTTTTTTCATAAAAAGAAACAATGTCAGTATGACTGAACTTCAAGATAATCTGACGGTATTGAATACTAAAACTCAATGTTATAATGTTATTGCATGTGATAATTTTGGAAGTAGAAATACATCAACAATCATAAACCATATTATGAACGAAAGCACCGGTGAAATTAAGTTTTATGTAGGAAGTCCAATAGTCCCCGATACAACAACTAATTTAATAATGACAAAAAAAAAAGATTTTTAATAAACCGACCAATTTAGATTTATCAGGCGATACATCAAACTGCTTGAAACTGACTGGGAAACAAGTAGCGGGAACTGTTGCTGTTAATGGTGCTAAAAACGGAAGTAACATATTAACTGTCAATGGTGTTTCATACTTTTCAAATAATTTAGAATGTGTTAATAATATTTTATGTTATTATATTGAAAGCAAGAACGCATCAACCGTGATGAACTATGTTATGACTGAAAGCACAGGTGAAATCAAGTTTTATGTTGGAAGTCCCACAGTGCCCGATGCTACAACTAATTTGGTAATGACATTACAGAATAATTTAATTATATACATTCCATAAACCGACAAGTCCAGATATTGGAGGTGGAGGGGTAGATGATACTAATTTAGTAAAATAAACTGGTGAAACATTACAAACAGTAGAAGGCAATTTAGTCATAGGTGGTGGTTCTCAATTTGGAAGTTTTGACTTAACGGTTAATGGAACTACTTATTTTCATTCTGCTATAGAATTAGTCCTTGGGGCAACAGTTAATTTAGGAACCGGTAAAGGTTATATTCGTTCTATTAATATAGGAAGTGGTAGTACTGCTTATGATTATTATATTTTTGCTTCTGGTGGATTACATCGGTTTTATGTTGGAGGAAGTCCGTTCCCTCATCACTTAAAGTTTCAATTGTCATTAACACAGGCATATTTTAATATTGATGTTGTATGTCATACTGAATTACAAACCGATATTATCAATACAAAAAATGCTGGTAATGTTGATTTAGTCTTCAAAAGAAATGACGTTTGTATATTTAAACTGAATACAAGTAACCAAATACAATTGTTAGGGGGTAATGAAACATCTTTTTTATACGAATAGGCATAGTTTGATTTGGTTAATTACAATGTAATAAGAATTAGAAACACTGAAATTGTTGATAATGGCATTATTTCGTTTGGTGTTGGTGATGTGCTGGATGTCTTCCAGATTTTCAAGACAGGTATAACATCAACAGTTCAATTATCATTGCCTCAGGTTTTATGTAATTCATTTGATGGTTTTGCTGGTGATAATGATGTAATCTTCAATAGAAACGGGGTTGAATTCTTTAGATTAGGAAGTGGTTATTCTACTTCAAATGGAGCACCAACAAACTTATTAAATGTTGATAGTAGCACTGGTGTTTCTTCGGGTTGGTTGTTTGCTAATGCTTTTGCTAATAGAAGTGACAATACAAATACTGAATTTAGACGTGCTATTAGTGGGGGTAGTGGTTGGGGTAAATTTTATCTGTTGTATGAGCATATTGATGAAAATTTACATCTCTATACCGATGTTGAAGTAGATGAGGGTAAGGAGTTATATTTAAATAAAACTACTTCTAAAGAGTGCTATATCCATAGTTTCGTAGAAAGCAATGTTAAGATACTGCCATTAGAAAATAGTGATACTTCAGGACAAAATCGTATATACTGTGGTGGTAATTTAGTGATTGATATGTCGGGAACTGTTTTGAATTTAAGGCAAAATACATCAGTTGTAGCAGGTGTGACATTAACTGGGGAACTTACAGACACAAGTGGTATGACTAAAAAGTATGATATTAAAGATGCTGACTATAACTTTATTGAAATGGTGAAACAAATAAAACCGAAAACTTTTAAACTGAATGGTGAAAAAGAAATAGGAAGAATCAAAATCATATTGGTTTTGTTGCTGATGAGATAGAAAATGTAATACCGAAAGATTTTGAAAATATAGTTAATAAAAAATGATGAAGGTATTAGAATGTTAAACTATGTTAAGATGGGAAGTATCACTTGGGGAGCAGTCAGAGAAATAATAAAAGAAAAAATGAAATGAAAAAACAAATACAACATTTAGAAAGTCCAGTTTATGAATTACAAGAAGCACTACAAGAAGTGGTTAAACCAAAACCTAAGGCAAAAGCAAAATCTAAAGTTTAAAAATATATTATAACGTATATATATATGGGTTCTAAACAATCTACAGTTAAAAATACTTGTATGGAAGAAATCAATAATTTATAAATGAAGATGAATTAGATATTAGTAAAATAGATAAACTACAAATAAAGGCAATAAAAGAAATGTCTGAAAAGATTAAGGAAATAGAAGATAAGAAAAGCGATAGGATAATGTATAAACTACCTGCTATTCAACTTTGTAGTTGGAGTTTAATTTAATTGGTAATAGTATTGAATGATAATATTATTATATAATCATTTAGAGATTGTAAATACTCTTGGTGTTTTTGTGTTCTTTCGTGTCTTCTGAAGTCTGCCTTTCTTACTACAGAACCACATTCACAAGACATGTTTTCCTTTTTCTCTTCCTTATGATTTTTGCTGTATTCTTGCGCATATTCTCTTCCATATTCTCTGTTATTTTCTCTCCATTTCTTCTTATAATGTTTCATTTCTTCTGGGTGGTTGTCTCTCCATATCTTATTTTGTTCAAGGCGTTCATCTCATTTTTGTTCATAAATCTCTTTCATTTGTTGCCGAAGATATGGTTTATTGTCTTGGTAGTATTGTTGTAGCGTTCTCCCTTCTATCCTCTTATTGACACATTCTGTTTCCTTTTGTAGATCCCTACCCCTCTAGAGGGGGAGGGCGGGGGGGGACAAAACCAACCTGTCGAATTCCACTTTTTTTTGCTTGGAAACCCTGGGATAGTGATCCAACCCCTCAAATGGAATTGTAAAGTAACATTTCTTAACAAGCCTTGGGCACTGGTTAGAAAATACTTGCGCTTAGCTCCGGAGGAGCTAAGCGCAAGTATGATGACGGCAGCGCAATTTTTGGAGGGATGCCATCCCTACACATGTGCTGCTTCAGTCTGATATGTGCTTGGCTCCTCCGGAGCTAAGCGCAAGTATTTAATTTTCATCTGCCTGCCAATGACATGGAATGATGAGGAATATTGATCATTGAGAAAGCATGATTGCAAAAATGGAATTTTAAAATGAAATTTCAGTACGACTCCCCCCCTCAAATTCCATTTTTAAGAGGGTAGGATTTTTTGTAGTCTACCTTCTTCTGCTTCAAGTTCTTTCTTTGAAGAGCAGGGAGAATCTTTTATCCATACAATTTTACAATTTTCAACACCGTATTCATCAAATAACTCAAAACACTTTAGTTTTTTCCAACATTATTTATGTAGTCTTTATACTTACTTCTATGTTTTGACATTCTTTTACTCAATGGTTCAATAGTGCTTCCAATAAAACATGTGTTAAATCCAACATCTACGATTTTAAAGATCTGTCCTCTCTGGTATTTGTTGTCCATACTTCACTATATATCACGTTAAATCACTATGCCTTGAAAAAAATTATTGATTTATATGAATGAATTTCTCCAACCTTACCAGTACCATGAATATTTTGTTTACATCACTCTCTCTCTCAATTTAACGAAAAGGAATGAATAAGATTCTTCTGTTGCCAACCTGTAGATTTCATACAAAGTCTTCTTATCTACCAATGCTGATTGTTCTTCAATGAATGTATCAACTTTTTTCAAATTTTTCAATTTAAAGATGTATAATGAAGATGTATTCAGTCTAACAATCGGCGCTAATGCGTTATTTTTCTGGGTTGTTGTTATTACTGATAATCCAAAGTGTCTTGATTTTGTGTATAAACCGTGTAAAACCTTTGAATATTTCATAAAAACTCTATCCTCAGCAAAGTCATCTATAATCAATAAGCAACTAAACAACTTGGACATGATATTTTCTTTTGATATTCTATCACCTTATGCTGTGTATCTATGACTTGCGCTAATGTTTCAGGGTTGTATTCATCAAGCAAATACTGCTCCTTTTTACTATCTACTTTCAGTTCTTTCTCAATATATTTTATTACTGATTTGTATGCTTCGTCAATGTGTGCTGTTGGACTTACGACCCATATCCTTTCAAAGCAACCTCTGTAAATCTTCAGCACTAGATTTTGTATTAATATGCCTTTACCTCCTTGTGATGCTGATACAATGATTGACCTAAAAGGTAGTTTATCTGCTTGAGGGTATGGTGACTGTTTGAATTCATACTGTTTTACATTGATAGGTTCTATTTTAGGTATGTCTAGCTTTGTCATTAAAAACAATTAGAAAATAAATATATTTAATATTATTAATGAGACTTTATAATGCACAGAAGAGTAACAGATAAAGTAACATGAATCCATCATAAGAATGTTAATTAGGTTTGGAACTCTCTTTAAAGCGTCGAAAAAAAACAAGCAATAGAAGATGTGAAAGTCCATAGTGCCGCGAATTAGTTTGGAAGCACGTTTTCCTTTTTGATTGAACCCCCGACAGCATAGCGGATACCCGAGTGCTTACCCGTCCTGTGAAAAAAATGTTCGAAAAACAACTAAAAACAGATAATTGGATTTACATAATAATATCTAATTATTTTCAATGGACGAAGTTTAAAAAAAATATGTAGTAGCATTTGAAGAAATAGAAGAAAGAATAGTGGATTATTTTAAATTTCCAGTTGTAAAAGATAATAAAATCAAAAAGTGTTGTCAAATGACATTGGCAATTACAAAAATATTTTTTAACAATATACGGTTTTATATAGATGCCACCGAAGACAAAAGCAAATAGAAAAATGAAGAAACAACCAATCCCCGAGGATTTTGAACTATCTGATGACGAACCAAAAATGGTTAATTTAAGTAAAAACAAAAATCAACAAGTAAAAATATTATATTTGATTGTCCGTTATGTCCTGGTAAATTACAGTTAAGAAATGAAATTGAAATCAACCCGAAAGGAATAACCTGTGGTTGTAATCCGTGTAGTTTCAAAATAACAAAAAATGACAAATCAATGATTGTTAATAAAGATGACGAAGGGGGAATCACATTAGAAAGCGAAGACCATAGCATTAGTTTTAGTTTTAACAGAATTACCGCTCCTCCATCTGAAGATGAAGCAAACATAAATCAAATGATAAGCGATGTAATGAATACACCAAGAAGCAAGAACCAATGAACAATTGGTGAAATGGATTTAAAAAATTTTTAAAGTTTAAAAAAATATCTAGTTTTTTATATATATGAGTTGTGATGAAGCGAATGTGAATGATGTCAATTTAGAGAAGTTGGATGAATTAACTAATAAATTGAATAGATGTAATAAAAACGTTAAACTAGTCCTAGAGTTATTACAGAAGTTACACGCAACATCTGAAAAGAAAATTATGCCTTACAGTAAAGATGTTAGGGATGGAACATACGAAAACAAAAGAAATGTCTATCTTACAAAACTGAATAATAAGGAGATAAAGCAACCGAAGCAAACCACATTAAACTATTACAAAATAGAATGGGATGAAGACAAAGAAAAATATACTTACATAGATGAGACTAAAAAAACAGGACACTTACCATACGGTTAATTCATAATAATATTTTCTAAATATATTATTATGAAATTACTAGAACTATTTAGTGGAACTGGTAGTGTTGGAAAGGTTGCTAAAGATTTTGGTTTTGATGTTGTATCTTTAGATTTGAAGGGGGCACTGATAAACACTGACATTTTTGATTGGAATTATAAAGATTATCCGATGGGGTATTTTGATTTCATAACCGCATCGCCCCCGTGTGTTGAATATAGCATAGCAAAAACAACCGGAGTGAGAAAAATCATTGAAGCAAACAGGATAGTAAAGAAGACGCTAGAAATCATAGACTATTTTAAACCGAAATACTGGACAATAGAAAAACCACAAACAGAATGTTAAAGAACCAGGAGTTTATGGAAGGATTGCGCTACGTTGATATTGACTATTGTAAATACGGTTTTAATTGCAGGAAACGAACTAGGATTTGGACTAACATAAAGTGTTGGAAACCTAGACCCTTATGTAAGAAAGACTGCGGTGTGGTAGATAATCGAAGGAAGTTTAGAAGTCAAACTTCCGACAACATGGACAGATGAAAAGCAGAGCAGGGCAGAGGCAGAGAGAAGAGGAAGATTAGAAGAGAGAAGAGTAGAAGAGTTCCAATGATTTGGGGCTCCGGAGGGTCGAAAAGTACGCTCGCTAAAGCGGCGGGTGCGGAGCCAGTTGGCCAGATGAGAGATGAAAAATTGCACGCCGTTGTGGCGCGAAGCACATTTCGAAGTCAAAATGTACAAAACACACCATTCTCGGACCACTTTTGGAAGTTGAGATGTCGAAAAAGTGCACGCCGTTGTGGCGCGAAGCACATTTCAAAGTCAAAATGTACAAAACACACCAGCTTCGGACCACTTTTGGAAGTTGAGATGTCGAAAAAGTGCACGCCGTTGTGGCGCGAAGCACATTTCCAAGTCAAAATGTACAAAACACACCAGCTCCGGACCACTTTTGGAAGTTGAGATGTCGAAAAAGTGCACGCCGTTGTGGCGCGAAGCACATTTCGAAGTCAAAATGTACAAAACACACCAGCTCCGGACCACTTTTGGAAGTTGAGATGTCGAAAAAGTGCACGCCGTTGTGGCGCGAAGCACATTTCCAAGTCAAAATGTACAAAACACCAGTTCGGACCACTTTTGGAAGTTGAGATGTCGAAAAAGTGCACGCCGTTGTGGCGCGAAGCACATTTCCAAGTCAAAATGTACAAAACACTAGGGGTTCGGACCACTTTTGGAGGTTCAGATGTCGCTTCGCCGCTTCGCTTCACTACACTACACTACGTTACATTACACCACACTCCACTATACTACACTACATTACACTACACTACACTCCACAACACTACAACTACAACTACACAACTAGACTACACTCCACTACACTCCACTACATTAAATTTCACTACACTACATTACACTACACTACGCTCCACTACACTACACTACATTAAATTACACTACACTCCACTACACTACATTACACTACACTACGCTCCACAACACTACAACTACAACTACACAACTACACTCCACTACACTCCACTACACTAAATTACACTACACTACACTACATTACCCTACACTACACTCCACTACACTACACTACACTCCACTACACTACATTACACTACACTACCTTCCACTACACTTCACTACATTACACTACACTCCACTACACTACAACTACAACTACACAACTACACTCCACTACACGAAATTGCACTACACTACACTGCATTACACTACACTACATTACATTCCACTACACTTACACTACACTACACACTACACTACACTTACACTACACACTACACTACAATACACTGAATGACACTGCACCACAGATAGGTAGGCAGACAGATAGACAGATGAAAGAGAGAGAGAGAGAGATAGTTCGATAGATAGATAGATAGATAGATAGATAGATAGATACATAGATAGATAGATAGATAAATAGATAGATAGATAGATAGATAGATAGCTAGATAGCTAGATAGCTAGATAGCTAGATAACTAGATAGCTAGATAGCTAGATAGCTAGATAGCTAGATAGCTAGATAGGTAATTAGATGAAACAGAGAAAGAGAGAGATAGATAGCTAGATAGATAGATAGATAGATACATAGAAGATAGATAGGTAGGTAGATAGTCAGAGAAAGAGAGAGACAGAGAGGAGACCTCAAGCACCTTTCGGTCCATCAGTGGGTTCGCTTTGCCATCCCTGATTCACAACAACCAACCTCTCCTATAGGTTTCCTAGTTTTGAAACTTCCGCCACCGCCTTGTGCGGTACTACTGGTAAACACATAGAAACGGCGGAACACTTACCGAACGATTTGAAAAATAATCCTAACGGGTTGAAACATACACAGGAAAGATTGTATAAAATACCCGAAGGTTTGATAACAGAGATTTTTCCAAAATTTGAACCAGCAATAGTTCGTGTCTTAAGTAATGTTTTTGTAAACCCTCCGATTTGTAAGTCCTATTTCCCACAATGTCATATTTGATTTTTTCAACTTTGTAAGATTGTTGAGACCATTTGCTGTCGTATTCTTTTCTATCGGTATAATTACCCCGTTTCTTATGGTAGTATTTGACGCTATCACCTTCTTTTATATCTGGGTATTTTCTTTTGTTGTTTTCTCTCAAAGTTAGATTTATCCTGACCGTGCTATTGTTTTCATCTTTATGTGCTTGGTTTGGTGTCATCTTTGTTGATGAATGTGTAGTAGAATTATATTTCTTCAATACTGGTGGAAGCATTGACGTCCAACCAGATTTATTAAATCTGACCCTGTCGTGTATCATATTTTTAATTGTCCTAATGAATCTCTCTGCCACGTTGGCGTGGGTCTGTGTTATTATGTGTTCTATGCCTTCATCTTCAAAGAATTTCTTAACTACCGATTGAAAAGCACCGCCGTTGTCTGAATATATTGACATAGGATCACCCATTTTCTTAACTGCTTCCTTCAATGCTTCTAACACACTTTCACTCTTGCTTTCCTTCATTGGAATTATATACATCTGCGTATTTGCTAAAAATATCAATGACCACTAGGGCGTATCTTGGTTCCTTTTTGGTTGGTTCTATTTTGACTTCTGGGTTCTTTGAAAGCGGTGCCATTACCATAATATCTATTTGGCACAAATCTGGCAAATGGAGCGGTGTATGAGTTACTGCCCCTGTATCCCTTGATTTGTTGGCTGGGTTGTTTCCTCATTCCTCCTAAACTGTTTTACATCCTCTAGGGTTATTTCTGGGTTTTGTGCGTTTGCCTTCTTGTAGGTTTCTTGATTGCTTCCAAAACCTCCTTCAACATCATAATATGTATTGCTAATAATTTGTTCTTTTGTTAATCTTCCTGCCATTATACTAATTTTAGATTACAATTTATCAACACTAAAAAATATACTGAACGAAATAATGTCTTAATATATCAAGAGAGACTAAGATGACAGAATTTGAGTGTGGATGTCGTATTATGAGTGAGTGTATCAACTTGAACCGTGGTGATTACAAAAAACCTAACTGGAACTATTTGTTAAAAACCTTTGTGAATGTTTGCGGTAAGTGTGGCAAGAAACAAATGAAATTCCAAATATATGGAAAACAAACTTTTGGAAATGGAAAAACAACGAATGGAAATGTTTATGAACTATGAAGATGAAGAGGAAGAAACCTTTGACGAAGAATATAAAGAACAATTCCGACAAATGACAGACGAAGAGATTGAAAGACACACAGGACTTGAAAAAGCTAGAAATGTAATGGAAGGAAATAATAAAGAACACGGTATAGACAAAATCAGAAGAGGTTAAAAACGAAGAGATTGAAAGACGTATAGAAGAACTTTTGACACTTATGATGCGTGGTCTCCAAGGATGAGAGAAGAATATGATAAATAGAATGAAGAACAATATGAAGAATATTTAAGAGAGCAAAGGGAACAAAGAGAAACTAAAAAATAAACCCGAAACCGAAAACTGAAAGAGACTCCAAAATTACTTAAAGAAAAAATACCTATATATAGTAAGAGAAAATGGAGCAGGAAAAAGAAATGACATTAGATTTCATTAAAAATAATCCATTTCCAAACCTAGATGAATTTACAAAAATTTTGTTCAGCATCAGTAAGAAATCAAATAGTTCGTTTGTTGTTATTAGTAGTTATGACTATAGAACTTTAAACAAGATGTATGACAACATATTAGAGGAACATATTATCAGAGAGTGTGGTCGCTTTCTTTACTCAAAGGATGGAATGAAAGATATGATAAGATGTCATAACCTCTTGGGTGAAATAATCAGTTACAACTATAACAAAGGAAATAATGACAAATATGATAGAATGTTATCATTAACACGGTTGATTGAACACTGGTGGGATGGAATAGGAAACTGGAAAGCATAAAATGATTAGTTTATAATATCTTAATAACATATATTATGAAGTAATCACCCTCTAACACCATTTTAAAGATATAACCCCTTTTACCTAGAAACCCCTTAAAGACATAGCACCCTTATATATCATAAATGGAAACTAAACAATTTTCAAAATGTAAAAAAATAAGGTCTTAACCGACTATGACAATGAGAGAAGACAGTGTAATGAATGTATAGATAAGAGACACGAATACTATCACAATAACAAAGACAAACACAAAGAATGGGATGGAAAACATTATGAAACATACCAAGAAGACAAAAAAACATATAGAACAATTCAGATAGAATGTCCAGTATGTAAGGTAATGATAAAGAAATACAAAAAGACAGACCACGAGAAAACAAAAAGGCACATATACAATCTCAACAATCCCAACAACCTCAAACAAACTAACAAACAACAAAGAGAACAACAACAAACAGGAGAAAAGAAGACGGAACAAATAAGACATCAATTAACAATAGAATATTTCAATGACAACTTTCCTTCTTTTCCATCGGAATAAAACATAACCCCAACAATAATAACTAAGAAAAATTCAAACAAGGAACCTATGAACACTTTTTACTAAATGACCTAGAAACCACAACACCAAAAAGACATCAACACCTACGAAGAAATGTTGAACCCCAACATAAAACCAAACAAGGCAACACACAACATAAACTGTCACAGAACCATTTCTTTCCCATTTTTTCCTCCCCCGTTTTCTGTCCTATGTTCCCCCCTCTTTTCTCTCCTATTTTCTCCCCCATGTTCTCCCCTATGTTCTCCACTATGTTCTTCCCATGTTATTCTCTATGTTATTCCCTTGTTTGTTCCCAATTTTCTGCTATTCTATTTTAGCCCCTATTTTCTCCCATATGTTCTTCCCCTTTTTCCTACCTATTTTCTTCACCGTTTTCTACCCTATGTTCTTCCCTCTTATCCTTGTTGTCTTATCTATTTTCTCCCTATGTTTTTCCCTATATTTTTTCCCCCTATGTTCTTCCCCAATTTATGTTCCACCCATTTTCTTCCCGATATCCTTCCTTATATTCTCGCCTATTTTCTCTCTTGTTTTTTTTCAGCATGTTCCCTGTGATTTTTCCCCTATGTTATTCCTGAGTGTTTTTCATGATTTTGTTCTCTTTTCCCTTCCGCTTTGTTTCATTTTCTTCCACTATTTTTTGTTCCATGTTTTTGGCGCCGGGCATCTAAGAGGCTCGCGACTGTTGTCATTTTCTGCATTCTACTATGAAAATAACATTGTGTGGGGGGGTGGGGGGGGGGGGGTGGGATAAAAACGGCATTTGCACTTCCACACACATGTGATGCAATATGTCAGTACGCTCTCTTGCATTTCATTCACATCCACGCATACGTCATGCTACGCTTCTGAAAAATTCTTTTGCACTTCCACACATACGTCATGCTACGCTGTAGGTTCTCCTGCACTTCCGGACATACGTCATGCTACGCTGTAGGAATCTTGCGCTTCTACACATGCATCATGCTACACTGAAAGTTCTCTTGCACTTCTACACATGCGTCATGCTACGCTGCTGTAGGGTCGATTCTCTTGCACTTCCACGCATACGTCATGCTACGCTGTAAGTTCTCTTGCACTTCTGCACATGCGTCATGCTACGCTGTAGATTCTCTTCCACTTCACACATACGTCATGCTACGCTGTAGGTACTCTTGCACCTTTACACATGCGCCATGCTACGCTGTAGATTTTCTTGCACTTCCACACTTTCGTCACGCTACGCTGTAGGTACTTTGCACTTCCACACATGTGTCATGCTACGCTGCTGTAGGTTCTCTTGCACTTCCACACTTTCGTCACGCTACGCTGTAGATTCTCTTGCACTTCCACACATACGTCATGCTACGCTGAAAGTTCTCTTGCACTTCTACACATGCGTCATGCTACGCTGTAGATTCTCTTGCACTTCCACACATACGTCATGCTACGCTGAGAGTTCTCCTGCGCTTCTACACATGCGCCATGCTACGCTGTAGATTCTCTTGCACTTCCTCACATATGTCATGCTATGCTGTAGGTACTCTTGCACTTCTACAGATGCGTCATGCTACGCTGGAGATTTTCTTGCACTTCCACACATAGGTCATGCTACGCTCCTGTAGATTCTCTTGCACTTCCACACAAACGTCATGCTATGCTGTAAGTTCTCTTGCACCTCTACACATGCGTCATGTTACGCTGTAGATTCTCTCGCACTTCTGTAGATTCTCTTGCACTTCCACACATACGTCATGCTACGCTGTAAGTTCTCTTGCACTTCTACACATGCGTCAGTCCACGCTGCTGTATGTTCTCACCGTATTATAATGATTATAATGATCGTACTAATGATGATGGGAATGATGATGTTGATATTACTGACGATACTGAAGTTTCGTTTTTGAGCCTTTTCAATTCCCCCCTAGAAAAATGATTGAAAAGTGACGACAGTCGAGCCTCTCAGATGCCCAGCACCATGTTTTTCACTAAGTTGTCCCGCATGTTCTTCCCTTCATTCTTCCGTTTGTTCTTCCGCCTCAGGCGACGCGCCAATCTTCAAAGCCAAATGCAGCGCAGGTGTCACCTGAAACGGAAAGGGATCCTGGAGATGGGAGCCGTCCAAACCAAAATGAAGCGGGCGAGATGAATGCAGCGCTACACCATAGATTGCATTCAAAGCTATAGTAACAATGTCATTCAAAGCTGGTTTAGCAAGATCTGCTTCAACGATAATCAACAGAAGCTGTTCCAAGGCTCCAGCATCAGCAGAGCCCAGCAAGCGCTGGGCCTCTCGGAGGTCATCCTGCGTCACCTTTTCGTGCACGAAATCTTCAGAACAAATGCTCAAAACTGTGCAGTGTTCAATGAGCAACTCAATCTCTCCAGCTGTAGCTGTAGAATGTGAAGGGAGAGACATATGGAGCCTAAATATTTAGAGCCTTTTGAGACCTTCAACGAACATCAACCTGTGGAGCCCCGCTGCCAATGCCAAGCGCTCGCTGTAGCCATCCGAGGAGCGCAAAGCTGCCAGCCTGGGCACCACTAAGAAAATGCCAGTGCCTGCGTTCAAAAAAACACTTTCAGCATCCGATTCTGCTTTGCTGGACACTGTATATAGACACTGCGTATAATGATGATATTGCAATGCTTCGGGGGGCTTCTGGGGGTGGGGGTGACCATTGATACATATATATTTTTATTTATTTATATTTATATTTATATCATTGTTGTGATTTATGTATGTACATATGTATATTATGATTATTTTTTAATAGTATAAATATTATCAAATATATATTGTTATTAAAAAAAACTATAGATATATGTAAAAAAAATGCATATACATATACATGTAAAATTACATATATACTTATTATATATATATATATATGTGTGTGTGTATGTATATGTATAATATATATATATGTGTGTGTTCTGTGTATATATATAGCTTATTTGTATATATATATATTATTGAAAATATTTTTATATGTATATATACAAACTATTATTATATATATTAAAATAGAATACATATAAATATATATATATATATATATTTCAATGGTTGTTATTATTACTATTTATTATTATTTATATTACCTTTATATTTTCATTATTATTTGTGTATATACATATACATATTTTAATATCTACATATATTATTAAATATATTTATATGTATATATATATATATCCTGATATAATATCTTTGATTACATTTTACATATTTAATATAAATATATATATAATGCATATATGTATATTTTTTACATATATATATATATATTATTAGATATATTGAGGAAAATATATTATCAAATATTTAAACTGCTTTTTTATTTATACAAATTATGATATATATATATATATATGTATTAATAAATAATTTTTATGTAATATTGTATAAATGTAGTGTTATAAAATTGTTATTAAATATCATTATTGAAATAGTATTGTATATATATAATAAAATTATTTTTGTGTTAATTTAAATATATATGTTATTATTGTTTATATATATATACAAGGCACCCGCAGCTTGGGTCTGACGTTTGGCGCTGACGCTGACGACGTATTGTGACGACACATTGGCGATGACCCCGACCCCCCTGACGACGCATTGTGACGACACATTCCCTGACGACGCATCGCCCCCTGACGACGCATTACCCCCTGACGACACATTGTGACCTGTGCAACTTTTAGCCAAGGCCATCAGGGCATTATATCTGGCATATATTCTGGCACTCTATCTGATATATCTGACATTGTATCTGACAATCTATCTGGCATATCTTCTGGCATTTTATCTGGCATATCTTCTGGTGATTGTTGTTGGCGTTGGATATGCTGGCCAAAAGGACCAGCTTGAAAAAAGGATCAATCCAGGTCAGGTGGCCAAATTTTTTCAGTAAAAAAAACAGACCTGATTTGCGTTTTCTGCAATGTATTTTTTTCAACCATTGGCGTTGTTCTTTCATTTCAGTTTTTAATTTTGTGGCTATGGATTTATAGTGTATGTGTCTTAAACATCTATATGTATATATATATATACATACATTTATTTGTTTGCTTATCAATAAAAAAATTGCACATCATCAAGAAATATTTTACTGACCCAGTAATGCTGTGACAGCAACTTCATAGTATTTCTTTTTTCTTTTTTATATTTCTACTTGAGGGGTTGCTGTGATAGCAATTGCATGTCATTAAAAAATCTAGGTGACCCATTGTTTTGATATATCAACTTCAGAGCATTTTTTTAGCCATATTTAGACAAATATAAAAAGGGATTGCTGTGATAGAAACTGCATTTCGTTGACGCATTTCATTTATAAGTTGCACGGACTGTTGTTGTAATAGCAATCTCAAGTAAGTGACTGTACATGGACCGTTGCTGGTCATATATCAACAAACGGTTCCAATTAGTTGCTAACAGCCTCCTTTTTTAAAAAAAAAACATGTTTATCCTATAATTATTCTGACTACAGGTTCTGCTGTATCTTTGAAGTTGTTGATTCTAGTTCGTTGTTGGTTTCCCCTCTAAACATTGATCTAACATGGGACATGAAACAACAGAAGAAATGAGAGAGAAAGAGAGAGGGAGAGAGGGAGAGAAAGACACATAAACAAAACAAAAGAAACAAAACACATGAGCTCATAGAACAATGACACCTTAATTGCCACTTGGCCAGACCTACCAGCACCTCCCCATATCAGCAGGTCTCCATGGCCGTGCCTGGCAGCAAGGGATTCAGCACATCATCCATGACCACAACATGAATGAAATTGCTGTGAAATAGCTTGCAACCGGTGAAGCAGCAATGAGAGCACGCGTTGTCATTTTCGCCTGGCCTGACTGAACATCTATTGAAGATGCAAGAATAGCTGACTCATGGGACTTGGTCTATTCCATATACCTATACATCGACCTCATCCCATCAGCTGGGTAAACCTTTGAATTGCAACAAATGGGACTTGGTCCATTCCACACCTGTACATCGACCTCATCCCATAGTTCATGTCGGGCGATCGTGGTTCCAACAGGTAAGCGGTTGCAAACAAAATGTGGATTTCAAAAGGCGCATAAGGTTTCATTCTGACCTACTAAGATTTTTGTGTCATTTCACTAGCAGTCCATCCATTCGCGAATATCACGGTCGTTTTCCAACATGTCAAAAATGACATCAACATGGCCTCTGCACACACGCACCCACTTTCGATCAATAAAGATGAACGCTTCTTCCCAAGAATTTTCCGATTGAAATTCCGATTCCTCTTGTCCGGGTTCACCTTGGATTTGCGACGTTGACATAGAGGTTGGAAACTGTGAAAACACTTTGAAAAATATATCCCAAATGATTACAACTTCACAAATTTGTCCAAACAACCCATGAACATTTGTTCAAGTTACTTGTGGGATGTGCAACTGCAATTTCTGATCGAACTGGTTCTGGATGTCGATCTGATTGAACTGGTTCTGCAACTGGTTCCTCATTTGGACATAGTCAACATTTTGTGCATTTGCTCTTTCCAGTAGTACCGCACAAGGCAGTGGCGGAAGTTTCAAAAATAGGAAACCTATGGGAGAGATTGGTTGTTGTGAATCAGGGATGGCAGAGCGAATCCACTGATGGACCGAAAGGTGCTTGAGGTCTCCTCTCTTTCTCTCTCTTTCTCTGACTATCTACCTACCTACCTATCTATCATTTTTGTATCTGTCCATCTATCGATCTATCTCTCTTTCTCTTTCATCTAATTACCTATCTATCTATCTATCTATCTATCTATCTATCTATCTGTCTATCTATCTTTCTATCTATCTGTCTATCTGTCTAGCTGTCTACCTGTCTATCTGTCTATCTATCTTTCTATCTGTCTATCTGTCTACCTGCCTATCTGTGGTGCAGTGTCATTCAGTGTAATGTAGTGTAGTGTAATGTAGTGTAGTGGAGTGTAGTGGAATGCAATGTAGTGTAGTGTAGTGTAATGGAGTGTAGTGGAGTGTTGTGGAGTGTAGTTGTGTAGTTGTAGTTGTAGTGGTGTGTAGTGTAGTGTAATGTAGTGTAGTGTAATTTAGTGTAGTGGAGTGTAATGGAGTGTAGTGGAGTGTAGTGGAGTGTAATGTAGCGTAGTGGAGTGGAGTGTAGTGTAGTGGAGTGTAGTGTAGTGTAATGTAGTGTAGTGTAGTGTAATTTAGTGTAGTGGAGTGTAATGGAGTGTAGTGGAGTGTAGTGGAGTGTAGTTGTGTAGTTGTGTAGTTGTAGTTGTAGTGGAGTGTAGTGTAGTGTAATGTAGTGTAGTGGAGTGTAATGGAGTGTAGTGGAGTGTAGTGGAGTGTAGTTGTGTAGTTGTAGTTGTAGTGGAGTGGAGTGTAGTGTAGCGTAGTGCAGTGTAGTTTAGTGTAATGTAGTGTAGTGGAGTGTAGTGGAGTGTAGTTGTGTAGTTGTAGTTGTAGTGTAGTGGAGTGTAGTTGTGCAGTTGTAGTTGTAGTTGTAGTGTAGTGGAGTGTAGTGTAGCGTAGTGTAGTGTAGTTTAGTGTAATGTAGTGTAGTGGAGTGTAGTGGAGTGGAGTGTAGTTGTGTAGTTGTAGTTGTAGTTGTAGTGTAGTGGAGTGTAGTGTAGTGTAGTGTATTGTAGTGAGATGTAGTCAAGTGTAGTGGAAGGTAGTGTAGTGTAGTGTAGTGTGATGTAGTGTAGTGGAGTGTAGTTGTGCAGTTGTAGTTGTAGTGTAGTGGAGTGTAGTGTAGTGTAATGTAATGTACTGTAGTCAAGTGGTAGTGGAAGGTAGTGTAGTGTAGTGTAGTGTAATGTAGTGTACTGGAGTGTCGTGTAGTGTAATTAGTGTAGTGGAGTGTAGTGGAGTGTAGTTGCGTTGTTGTAGTTGCAGTGTTGTGGAGTGTAGTGTAGTGTAATGTAGTGTAGTGCAGTGGAGTGTAGTGTGGTGCAATGTAGTCTATTGTAGTGAGGCGAAGCGAAGCGACATCTGAACCTCCAAAAGTGGTCCGAACCCCTAGTGTTTTGCACACTTTGACTTGGAAATGTGCTTCGCGCCACAACGGCGTACACGTTTTCGACATCTCAACTTCCAAAAGTGGTCCGAGGCTGAAGTGTTTTTAACATTTTGACTTGGAAATGTGCTTCGCGCCACAACGGCGTCCACTTTTTCCACATCGGAACTTCCAAAAGTGGTCCGACAATGGTGTGCTTTGTACATTTTGACTTCGAAACGTGCTTCGCGCCACAACGGCGTGCACTTTTTCGACATCGCAACTTCCAAAAGTGGTCCGGCAATGGTGTGCTTTGTACATTTTGACTTCGAAATGTGCTTCGCGCCACAACGGCGTGCACTTTTTCAACATCTCAACTGCCAAAAGTGGTCCGCACCCCTAGTGTTTTGTACATTTTGGCTTGGAAAGCTGAGGGGAGACTGGGAGTTTCACAAAATGGTGTGGAACTTCCAGGCATGTGGATGGAATGCCATCAATGTTTGTTTTCGATGCCCTGCCAGATCTAAATCAAACGACTCGGGGTTTCTATATTGGAACTGTGCAGAGGATTCGGCTTGGCAACAGGGAACATTTTCAACCGCCCAATTCATTGCCCAAAGGCTTCCTCAGAAACATGTATGTGGCTTGATTTCAAGTCTTGAAGCTTTATCTCTTTCCTTGGTGGTGCTGTAAAGATTAAACCGCTATGTTTTAACTTTGGACCTGGGGCCTAAGTATATCCAACCCAATGGGTATAGCTAAGGTCCCTTGGTTCGATTGAAGAAATTCAATGTCCAGCTCATCCGCTGGTGCACTATGCACGTGGTAAACCTCGGACTCCTCTTTGGCTTGAACGGAGGGTGTTTGACCCTTGGCATCAACATGTAGCCGAGGATCTTTCTCACGACGATTGGTCCAGGAGTCCAGGGGACAGTGGAAAACGAAAGAACTGGGAGATATCACATCATAAAGGAATTTTGGGACCAGTGATCAGAGTCTGAAAAAATAATAATGGAGTAGCCATGTGATATCTCCCAAGTCCAGTGCCACTGCTGCTTCAGTCTTCCATCCTGCGCAGCCGCTCAGGATGTTGCTTCTGGAACGGATGCAACACTACGGGCCTGGGAAGTTTGAAGACCTGTTGGACCGTGCCTACAAAGACTTCATCAGTTTCTGCAAGACCCATAAGCTGCACCACAGCCAACCACCTTTCCTACCGTATCATGTTCCTCAGCCTCGACCTTTTTGATGACTGAGATCCAAATGAAACACCATGACAGACCATTGAATCTATTTTTCAACTTGCATAGCAATTGCCCTGAACTTATCAGGATGAAAAGTATTGTATGACTAGCAGCTCTAACAATTATCCCTGGTCTTTGTTCGTCAGATTTACAGTAATTTTGTGAAATTTGGTTTCAACGCAATTTAAACAATGATCATATCAGGTTGAGCAGGTGCTGTCATAAATTTGTGTTTTGCCAGCTTTTTGTTGTAGATGATCTCATTGCTCATCACAATTGATTTCTTGGTGAGCCTGACTGGCAACCAGGTGAAGAAAAAACTGGAGAAATCTTGTTCACTTGCAAAGCCTGGAATGGGCGTGTCGTGTGTGAATGGCTCGCAGCCACACTTCGTACTGCGGCCCCAAACTATGACCCTGATTTTGATCATGGGTGCCTTTCCCTGGCATGTGCTGCATCGACTCTTGCTGACAAGAAATCTAAAAGCATACAGGGAATGGCATATATGGGGTATATATGGGGTATGTAATTTATATTTATATATTTGTTTATATTTGTTTATAATATATCGGAATCAATCTTCCACCTCGGGGCCCCCTTGTCTGTCCTGCGCACTGCATTGGCGCCCATATGGCGCATGGCGCTCAGGACCGCGATGGCCAAATGGTTTTGGATTCAAGAAACAAACCCTCGACGGTTGTAACTTGGAGCTGCCTCATCCTCTCGACTTTATGTTTTTTGGGGGGGTTGGAAAATGTTTTCAGCTACCGAATAATGATAATGGGTTGGCCTGACCTACTCAGGGATCAGGCTACAGCAAATGCTCTACATGATCAGGGCATGGTCTTTCTGAAATCCTTTGGCGCTTTGGGGAGAATTTCAGTGGCGCTATCCCGACATGAGTTTTTGATGAAACCAAAATTCCACGTACCTAGCCAGAAAAATCAAATTTGGGCATCCATCAAAAAAACATTTTGATTTATGTGGTCGACAATTTATCGACCATGTGTTGTTGCTAAACTAAGACAGCTTGAATTTTTCATGTGTTGTACAAGTAGTGGCCAGATTGATCCCGGTTGGCGGTGCAGCCGTGCGGTCATGGTCAACCCAGGCTCTTTTGGAGGTGGGCCAAGAAGTGAAAATTCGAAGTTTCTCGGTCCAACACTGTGATCGGTATCAGTATGTTGATCATTGTTGAACAACTTGTGTAACTTAGTCCCTTTGTGCCATGGGGCGTGATTGCCACATCGAGGATCTAATCCGCGTTTCCAGCACTGCTTTGTGGATGAGGACGGAATGCGGTGGGCAAAAGGTATCTGGCCTATGGTTTAAAAAACAATGGTGATGGTGATGATGATGATGATGATGAAGATGAAGGTGAAGGTGAAGGTGAAGGTGATGATGATGATCATGATGATGATGATGGTGATGACGATGATGATGACGATGATGATGGTCATGATCATGATCATGATCATGATCATGATGATGACGACGATGATGATGATGAAGGCGATGATGATGATGATGATGATGATGATGATGAAGGTGAAGGTGATGAAATGATGATGATGATGATGATGATGATGAAGGTGAAGGTGTTGAAATGATGATGATGATGATGATGATGATTATGAAGGTGATGACGATGATGATGACGATGATGATGATGATGACCATGATCATGATCATGATGATGACGACGACGACGATGATGATGATGATGAGGATGATGATGATGATGCAGGTGATGTTGGTGATGATGATGGTGATGGTGATGATGATTATGATGATGGTGATGATTGCGATGATGATGGTGATGTTGATGATGGTGATGATTGCGATGATGATGGTGATGTTGCTTAATGAATATGAGAAGGTAATTTTGATGATGATTGTGATGATGATGATGATGATGATGATAACATTTGAAAGAGATGCTAGTAATATTGTGTTAAATCTATTTTACAAGCCTAAGCATCTCCCACCCTGGCCAAGGAGTCGCAAAATATGCACGTGCAACTTACAAACCTCGTTGGGTACTGTCCTGCCAACGCTTGAGGCGCAATTTGTTCATGGTGAGTGCTTACCCCAAACAAAATTGCCATCTTTGCGCGTGTCGCTATCTCAACATGCTTTGTCCCGAAGGCTAAAGAGCATGAAGTACAAGATCAAACAGTATCTTGAAATAAGTTGGTACCACCATGGACCGTGGTTGCTTTTGATGATTTGATTAAGGTCATTATTTTTTTTATCCCTTTGCATGTCTATTTGCCATCCATGTGGCATCCAAGGTTGACAAAGCGTGCTGCGCGATGATTCGAAAGGGATGGCTACCCTGCGTGTGAAAAAAATGATGAGTTCAAGGGTCTCTGATTTCCAGGGGGGGTGCGCTACAATGGTCTTTATAGAAACGACCATTTCTACAATAGCCTTTGGACTTGTAGGGGTGCTGATCTTTCTCCGCACCGTGCACGTTGAACATGGGGCGCCCTGCTTTCTCAAGATGAATTGTCCCATGCTTCCTCTGGGCAGATGCTTCTCGATCTTCCGTTGGTGATCAACACGATCACGGAACCTCATGCGGCCCCATTCGCTCCTTGTCTTCAACATTTCCATGACTGCCAACTTCTTCGCAGGCATTGGTCTTGACTTTGCCTCTTGCTTGGACTTCGACACCTTGGGTGGTGGTCCCACAACGGATCCCTTCTTTGGTGGAACCTTGGGTTCAGGTGGTCGCTTTGATACATCTCGCACTGTCGCCTTCTTAGGTGGCGGTCCCATCGGCTCTGGAGGCCTTAAGGATCTTTGTGCCTTGCCACTGCCACTGGGCCCCGTCGAGGACGAAGCGTCCTGACTGGCCCTTGGCCTCGGTGGCGGCGGCAACTTTTGAAACGGCATTCCTGCTGGCAAGTGTGACCGTGCTTTAGCTCTTGCCTGCAGCGCGGCTAACCCTGTTTGGAGAGTTTGTTCCAGCACAGCTGCATCGGCATCGTTCAAGTTGTTCACGTCGAAGGGAATGCTAAATGCGCCAACCTGCGGCACAGCTTTTGCTCCTGCAGTCGATGTCTTCGACGCGGATGCCTTTGTCTTTGGCTTGGCCTTTGAACTGTCCTTGCTTTTGGGCGTCTCTGGTTCTTCGACCTCAAGACCTCCCAACAGCAAACCATTGCTCTCTTGCCATTCGCCTTCTTGAGCCCATTCGGCTTCCCAGTTGCCGTCCTCATTCCATTCCTGCTCCCATTCTCCTGCATTGGGATTGTTCTGAACTCCCTCTTCAGGCTCCACATTGTTGACTCCTTTGCCCTTTCCTTTGTTGCCAGGCACTTTGCCTTTGGCTCCTTTTCCCTTTTGGCCTTTGGACTTACCACCTTTACTGCTTCCCTTTGTTCCTTTGGACTTTCCTTTGCCTTGCATGTTGTTCCCTGGACCTTTACCGGCAGTGCCCTTTGCTACTGAGCCTTTGTTGCTCTTGGCCCAGCAGTCCGCTGCTTTGTGCCCTGTCTTCCCACAGTGGTGGCATGCACCAAGGAACTTGGTGGTCTTGCCCTTGGAACCAGATCCCTTGTACCCAACAGATGAAACATCCATCGGGTCACCAAGAGGATTCTGGTTTGCCAAGGCACTGGCGGCTGACACTAACTTCAGGCTCTTGCCAGTCTTGTGCTCCACAAAGCGCGTAATCTCCTCCATGAGATCGTCGAAGGTTCCAAACCTTGATTGGTTAAGCTGGACATGCGCCTCCAAGTCAGGTGGAAGCATGGCTTCTAGGGCGGCCATTTTTATCTCGTCGGAGATGGTCGTCCTCGACCCCGTGCCATCTTTTCTCTTTTCGTAGGTTCTCACTGCGTCAAGCCACTCTTCGATAGCTTGGGGCAACGTTTCCAGCTTTTGTTTCTGTGGGTTGATAACTGCTTTTAACATGGTACGCTTTCTGGAAGCTGTGGCTGGGTCATACCTCCTGGACAGTCTCCTCCAGGCTTCCAACCCGCTTGTACCACAGTTCACCACAATGGCGAACGGTTCCTTCAGCGTAACCATTTGTAACGCAGAAGCCAGTTCCCTGCTTTTCTCCTCTAAACCATTCACTTGGTCGAGTGCATCAGCCAGGTCTCCAAAAGCTCGCCTCAGCTCTTCCCCGGTGATGCTCTTTTCCCTTTCTTCGCACCATTCTAGCACTTCTCTCAGGTCAGGGTAGACTGAGCAGATGTAACTTGTCATCCGGTGCCTCCAAGGTAAGAACTGTTCAGCCTCACCTGAGAACGTGCTCGGTTTGCCGAGCCCCTTTGTGTCCACCAGACACAACCGATCCTTTCCTTTCGAGTTTTTCATGGCTTCGACCAACTCCTTGTTTTGGTCTTGCAAGACACTCCGTAGCGTTTGTCCCATCTCTTGGATGGCTGCGGGGACCATCTGCAGGTTCCCATGTGTTGCCATGGCGGCCTGTGTCACTTCCTGAAGCCGTTGAGCGCTCTCCTGTTGCACCCTGGCCAGCTCTTGTTGCTGCTCTTGCCTTTGCGTCGCCATTTCTTGTCTCAAGGCTACCATCTCTTGCACCAAGGCTTGCACTTGAGCCTCTGGCGTTGCCATTGTTCCTTTCTCCTAGTCCCCCTCAGGTGAAACACCCGAGTGGACTCAGTCCTCTTTTGGGTACTCCCGAGCCAGCCTTTGCCTGAAGCGCTTGCTCAGGTCCAGTTGGCTCAGGTGAACCCCCAGGTTGTGCCACAACCTTTGCAACCGACGAACACGCTCGAGTTTCCTCACCAAGCGTTCCCAACGGTTCAGCCTTTCCACTGCGGCTCTCCTTTGACAGCAGCGACGCAAGCACATGTAATTGCCCTCACACCGAGAGCTCCGCTACCATGAACGGAGTTTTAGGCAGCTCTAACAGTTTTCACTACAGGCTTGAGCCACGTGTAACAAGTGAAACAACATGATCCTATCCATGTACAGCTAACATGCACTAGAAGTCCTATGACAAGCTTCACATCGAATCATTGTATCAATAATAATGTATATATATAATATTAAATAAATATATATATATAATATTCAATAAATATATACTGTATATATAATAGATTACGCCCGCCAACTACAAACACAACAGGTATGAGTCGCCTATCTTCCCAGAACCCAATGAGAGGCATTTTCAAGCTATCTTTCCGAATATTTTCCGTGCATGTACTTTGTTAAGCATCCAACACATCTGGCATACTTGAGCTGCAGGTAAAGTCGGTGCCGAAGAAGTCGCCTGACCTGTCGCATGGTCGCATGGAGACTGTGCCACTTTGGCCGCTACTTTGGCCGCTACTAGCCGCTACCATCACATTGCGTTCTGAGGCCCCAACTGTGGGCTTCGAGGGTCCCACAAAGATCCCGCCCACCTCGACTCCGGGATGCCGTGGATATCGTAGATCGGGAAGGCGGTCCGAGGCTTCCACCAATTCTCCATCTCTCTTCTCAGCTGTGGCCGTGCCTCAAAAAAAATATCACGCCAAGCCGCCAAGCCATCATTCCCCACGTGTCGACTTTAGCCACTTCGTTGCTTCGGCCTCCTACTGTGCTTCCCGAAGAAACCACTAAGGTGCGAACAGCAAGCGAAGGGTCATTTCTCATGATCACAGGAATCATAGACTCCTGCAACGAAAGGAATTCTAACTTGCTCTTCCTTGATGTGAAAGGACTTTCTCATTGTCTGACTCCAGTCAGAAAAGATTTGCTCTGCATTGGCTGTTAACAGATGAGACATCCCATGTTCTCAACCACCTTCCATCGCGGCCTTCTTTGAATGGCAGCTTGTTCCCGAACGGTGCGTCCCCCGAAGGTGCATGGCTTGCACTGCTGGTGCAAAACCAAAACTCTGACAGCTGTATATAGAAGAAACTTCTCCAACATGGAGCACTTCAACTCAGTCGAAACCGGTCTTGCTGAGATTGCACATGATTCGGAGCTTTCATCTGGACTATATAACTTCTCAAGGCTCACACTTTTTCCACCCACGCAGTCCACGCAGGCTCGAAGTTTCACAGGGCTCAATGTTGAGCCAGGCATTGATACCTCCATCTGCCTTCTTCTCGCCATGCTTCAACCCATGGGTGCTCAAGCCCGCCTCACTTTTGAAAAGGACAAACCAGATAGTCTCCGGCACCTGTGCTGCTTGCAATCTCCAAGCCAAGTCCAGATTCCAGGGGAAAAGCGCCACCCCTTGGAGAACTTGATTTTTTACGCTCTCTTCCAGACGTGGTAAAAATTGCAAGGCGCCCACCTCCTGAACGTAGATCTCCATGATCTTTTGATTTATCCACCTGCCGTGGCGGCATGTGAGTTCTGAATCTTCTGACGTCAACAGCAGCGATGACGCTCCTCCAAGGCTTCGAGGTCCAGCCCTCGTTTATAATCACTTGGCAACTTCGAACCCCATTGGCATCCAGGAGAGACGCATGGTTTGCGCAGATTGAGGCCATAGCTTCTGCTGAGGTTTTAGCAAGCGAAAGGCCAGCTCCACCACTCGAAGAAGTTGCGGTTGATCCAAACGTGCAGACTGGTGTCTTGCTGCCCGAAAACGTGTCTTAGGTTCTCGGATCTCAAGTAGCGCGAATTCCATTGAGCCTCCAAGATCACTCGGGAGCAGCAGGTTTTGTCGCTGGGCATTCAGGACCTCGCCAATCCTAGTGATAGCACCCCACTAACGCAATCACACCAGCTACTCTTGACAACCCCCAGGACAATGCGGTTGTCAACAAAGACAGCAGGAGCTGCCAGGGTAACGCCACATGATGTGGTGGTGGTTCCTGCTGCAACCAGGTGTAAGCAAGGTCCCATGCTGGCTGCAATAGCCTGCGCAGTCTCGGCCTGCGTTGACAGTTTCAGCGTAATGACCATACGGTCTCCCTGATCTGTAAAGGTCACGGCCGTACCTCTCCAGCATGATGTTGACAAGGTCAATGTCAGGTTCACCTGGCCCTACAAGTGCATCGAGCCCAACGCCTTCCTTTTCCAACCAATCAGCAAAAATTGAAAGCAGCTTTTCTCGACTCGCTTTGGTAATACCAAGGACTGGTCTTCCAGAAGCCAGGATGCCATCTCCTCTTGCTAAACCGCGCTGATTGTCCACAGAGTTGCGAGGGCAAAGGTTTCCATGGCTTACCGCACCTACCTCCTGGCTGACCCCTAAAAATCCAAGGAGAATCCAAATCAAGAGGGGAGGTTTGGTCCGGGCAACACCCAAGGTGCAAGTCCAAGTAAATCCAAAGAAAAGCCAGGCAGCGCAAACGAGGCCAGCAAGGAAGACGACACGGGTGGACGTCAAGGCAAGTCCAACAAGGAGGCAGTGAGATGATGACCCAACACAGCCGCAAGCACCACAAATCCATGATAAACTCCCAGGCATGACACAAGGCTCTTCACCCGGAAATCCAAGGGTGTGATCAAAGTCCATAAGGCTTGGAAACGCACCAACCAGCTTGTTGTAGGGAACCCTTTCATAGTGACAATGGGCATACCTCCAAGCATCGCCAGGGCATCTCCAAGTTCTGAAAAGCTTGGCGTGACTCTGCAAATGAGGCCAAAGGACACGGAAGTGGGTGGCACCTGGTAGGGCAGTCAGCAACATTCCAACGCGTGGGACCAAAATGATAGGAGGGATACAGATCACCTACAACGCAGGTAGCGCCTGCCCTGCGAGTGCATTTTCGCAGACCCTCGGATGGAGATCTGCCTTTCACTAGTGATGACAGGCCTACATTGGAATCCATTACAATGGCAGTCTTACCGTGTGGTGAGGAAATGGCAAGGCCCTTCAAAAGCCTACAGGCAACATTTGTTTCAAACATGTTTATGTGGGCAGGCCTCTTCCAAATCCATGATGACACAGTCTCCCACTCCCCACTTAGCAGCAGGTCATTTACAAGAGGCGACTCAAGTCCAACAGTTCTGGAATCTTGGTAGCTGCTGCACCGCATTCGAAGCTGCAAAGACCTGTCCAAACAGAAGGCAAGCTGACGAGCAAGTTCATCAACATAGACAGCGGAAGCCCTAGCAAAACTGCCTTGAATGGGGTTGTGTTCATGCTGGCGGTCACACTTCCGGCTAAGACCCTCTGTGTCCATATTGACGACCAAAAAAGCAAACCCCTTCTGATGCACTGATCAAAACATGCAAGAGTCGGTGAAAACCTCCTCCGCATGCCCAGCTTGGATAAGCCACAGCCACTCCTGTAGCCTTCTCATCTTTGAACGCTTTGGTGTTTCAAGAATTGCTGGCAAATTGCTTTCGGATGCTAGTCTTGGGATGCAAAGGATCAAAACCCCTAGGCTTCTCGTAGCTTCTGGAAGCAGGATGTTGGGCCGGCGAAAATGTCGTGCATGGCGGCCCAAGCATCAATGAGTCCAGCCGGCCTCTTTCAATCATGAAGAAAATCCATTGGAGGAGGCGCAGTCCAGCAAAGTCATAGTGAGGTGATGGGTCCAAGTCCAGCACTGGGCCTATAGTCCATCCCATCTCTGCCAAAAACTTTGACACTTTGCCAGCTCCGCCACAAACCTCAACGAAATGAAATCGAAAAGCAATGGGTCTTTCTGGGTGCGCATCTTCAGGCTCACCCCAGGGTGGAATGGAAGAAAACTCTTCCTTCATGAAGTCAATCTTTCTGATCATAGCCTCTTCACGAGAGAGCATACGCGCATAGCCGCATAGCCTCCTTTTCTTCTGCCGGTTCTCCACAACGCCCTGCCAATTTCAACACGAGCAGGTCGCTTCACAATTGCTCCCATTTTGTCGGAGGAATCTGTCGCGTTGATGACATCATCCATCTGGGCAGCAAGGTTTGTCGCTATCAGGGGGCTTAGAACAGCAGGTAAAACTAGCTCCTCTGCAACATTGCGGGGCAATGGCAAAACCTTTGGGGCATCTGCGTCAAGCTCGTCACCATTAACTAGCGTGTAGCTCTTGTTTGGAATGGACATGAAAGGCCTACGATACATCAGGGCATGAGTCCAACCACCTACGAGGCAGCTATGCAAGGCATCAGTGGTATACTTCAATGTGCACAACTCCAAGGACAGAAAGGCAAGTGCTAGGCTAGCCTCTTTTTGGCTGGAGCGGCCAGCAACGTGAGGCCAAGGCTTCGGGTGTGAGGGCTGGAGTCAAGCTCACAACCTGTGACTTTGGCCTTGCACTCATCCACTATGTCCTTGTCACTGGAACCAAGGAGTCCAGCGACTTGATAGGCTGCTTGGGCTTTCCTAAAGCATGGCAGTGCAGACCCTTCTGCTGAAGCATCATTCATGTCTACTGCATCCAAGGCATTACCAGTGGGGAACACACCTACAGCGTAGAAGTCATCAATGACAAGCTCTTGAACCCTACGATCTCCTCTGAAGACCTTGTCGCTTCGGAGCTCCTCATGGTCAGGCAAAAGTCCAAAATCTTTGAAGTAGTTCCGATGGCTGCCGGTTGCAAACTCAACGCCTAAATGGTCGCCTTGGGGGTACTGGCAAAACAAGCTTGCAAGCAGGAAAATCCTGGAGCTGGCTAAGCAGGCTTGGTTGGAAGCCCGGCAAGTCCGTCTCCATGCAGTTCCCGCTGATACGGCTGTTTCAGCTTTTCATTGCTTGTGAATGCAGCATAGGCCTTTGTGTGGGCTATGTCCTCAACATGCAGGAGGGGCCAAAGTCCGTTCGAAAAGGCACGTGACTGACTAACATGAAATTGGTGGTAAAAATCCCTCCTATCGGAGATGCAAATGGAAAGCCTTTCTTTCTGAGGCTGGATCTCAATCACCGACCGCAATTGAGCAGTCGGGAGAGCTCTGGACACCCCCGGAAGTCTGGCTCGCTTCCAATTTTGAAGGGACGGTCGCCTATCATTCGATCAGCGGCTTCATTTTTGTAATTGTTGAAAAACCTAATGGAGCACTGCTGCCAAGTGAAGGTTGGCGCTACCTTCCGGAACATCACAAGTCCATTGGCGTCCCAAAGCTTGACCAAGTCTAGCATAGCATCGCACTTCTCTTTTGACAAGTCAGGGAAATCATCAGGAGGCGTGTCGCTGGTCCATGGCAAGCTTTTAGGCTCCACATAGGCTAGGTACATATCATCAGACAGGTAGGGAGTGGGGTCCCATGCAGCACAACCTGCGATTTTAAGCCTAGAGGGTTCTAGAGGTCTGTAAGGACGCAATTCCTCAGCACGTGAATCATCAGGCGGCAAAACATGACCTGCAACATTAGGATCCTCGGCACCAGGAAACCCATGGTGGTAACAATCACCAGAAAACCCTCTTTCAGTCAGGAAAGCACTCAGGTCCGACAACAGGGCCACAGGGTCGGATGATCTATTGGAAGGCACATGGAGCTGGTCCTTACAGTTACCGAAAGCTTTGAGGAACTTCCGCACAGTCACCAAACATTCCACCTGAGCTGGAGAGGGAGTTTTAGTCAAAGATTCCACAGGCACAAAACGAAAATCAGCATGCCAATAGCTCAGGGCCATCACCATGACGTGAACAACCTGATCAAAAGCATTCTTGCGCCGCGCTCTCAATCCAGCAGGAGCTGAAGAGAAAACTCCATATTTTCGCACTGGCAAGGGAAACAAAGCTCTGGAAGACGCCTTTGAAGACGGACTTTCTGCGTGGATGGTAGAAAGCAGGAACTCAGAAAAAGGAGAGGAACACCACCTCCCAAAAGAAAAGGTGCATTGACTTCCAAGGGCACTGAGGCAAGGAAGTTGTTTCGCTCCTGGCAGGCTGGAGGCCCGGAACAGGGGAGCAAGTAGTCACATCAGGATCATTCAAACCGCCTGATGGACTGGCATGCAAAGGTGCTTCAGCTAAGGCTTCGAGCTGATGATCTGAATATTCTGGGAAACGCTTCAACCGCTGTTGCTGCTGTCTGCATTCTTTGGCTTATTTGGGTGGCCTGGTTTTCGGGTTTGGGGCAGCCCATGGCCCTTTGCTTGTCCCTTCTTTCCTGGGAGAACTTGTGCGCACCTGGCGCCTGGTGTTGATAATGTCCAGCTCCTTGACATAGCTCAGAGTCGTAATGGCCCAATCTGGCGGGCACAAGGGCGAAAACGCCCGAAGCCCGGGTTTGTTGCTGCAGGCCGACTCGCAAACATCGATGCTGGTGGCTCCTCCTGCAGCGCAGGTAGCTTGCCCCCATCCTGAGAGGCCTGTTCTATGCTGACCATTGCAAGTGCCAGCATCTCCTGAGCTCCAAGAAAATCCTGGTGGATCATCTGGTCTGCAATTTGGCCAACTTCTCAAGCAAGGGCTCTGCTGGGCGCAGACGGCGTGCTGCGTTTTGAGCCACCTTCAACATGAAATTTCCTTTTCTGGCGGCCAAATCCGCCAGTAGCTTCTCTCCGAGGAAAGGAAAGAGCTTGATGCGGACCCCGCCCCATAGTCCAGGAACCCATCCTGATTTGCTACATGACTGACCAGAGCTTTGAGGGCCTCAGACTGCTGGAGCAGCAACTGGGAAACAGGGATGTCGGATCCCTGTGCTTCTTGCAACTGGGGGAGAGGGCTGGCTGCCTTGTTCGAGGCGGAGGCCCTATGTGCTCCAAGTAACCCCGAGCTGCCTTTGAAGTCGCAACCATCAAAATCGAGCATGGCTGGCGATATGCTGGGGTCTTGAGTCTGGCTGTACCTCCTGATACCACCTCCTCTAACCTGGTCTGTTGGAGTTGCAGAGCCTCCAATTGCTGCGTCAAGGCAGGAATCACTTGAACCAAATGTGAGACTTGCTCTGCCAAAGCAGCTGCAGTTACCCGCTTGACCCAGGGTTTCTTTGGGGCAGGATCTTCAGCCAAGATAGCAGGGCCTTGGCACTTCTGCTGACGGGTAGGCAGAGGGAGCACCTCCTCCTCTTCCTCGGCTGCAGTGTAGTAGTTGATCCTGTGCCCCTCGGCCATCTGAAGCCACTCGTAAGCCTGGGTCAACAGGGATGCAGATTTTGGGATTGCCTCCACGGGGTCTGCCAAGAAAGACGGGGCCTGAGAAGGGAGGACTGCAAGGGAGAAATCCACCAAATCCAAAACCATGGGGGTAGGGAGCAAGGTCTCCGAACCATCTTCCTCCTCGTCCATTGGGGCAGCTTGACGGCCAAAGTCCAGTGCGGCAAGGCAAGGAGCACACCGCTCTTTCGAGAGATCACAGGCACCACCACGGTTTCGGAAGCCGGAACGCCGGGGATGAGACCATTGGGAACATTCAGCACGTACAGAAACAGCGGACCCAAATCCAGAGTGACTGCTCCACAGTCTCCATCATTGGTCACCTGGGAAGTCGATGCCAATTGCTGCACAGTAGACCCGGGCCTCAGCCACTGAAGGGAAGGAATGAGATACGCTATCTTCAGTGAATCGAGGGACAAGGCGGAAGTACTCAGCAGCAGACCCCACCTGCACAGGACGCACAACACCAGGACCACGGATAACCAAATAGATGGACGGCCGGAGGGCCAGCTTTGGCATGGGACGGGGTTTGGGAATCCCTCCCGTCCAAAGTTGCCTTTGCCCAGATACCTGCCTCCCATGCTCTTTGCGTTCTAGACCTTGGCTCCTCCGCAGTGGCACCAAGCCTGCCACACAAATCCGCTTGAGACTGAAGAACTGAGGTGATGAGGCTAGCAATCTGATCGTAGGCAGAAGAGTAGCTGTGAGGAACAGCAGGAGTTTGATCAGAAGAGGCAAGCTCAGAAACAAGATCCCAGTCATGTGAACCCTGGGAAATAACAGCAGAATAAGCTCCGTCTTGGCTTTCGTGGAGCGCCCGTTCAAGGCTGTCAGCAACAGACCTGAGAGAAACAATAGCTTCAGAGATTGCGGCAGGTGGCCGGGGACGCTCATGCAGATACGCCAGCAAGCGTGAGTTCACAATGGAGGAAAGAGGATTGGACGGAAGAGGTGAACAAGCCAAAGCAAGGCAGAAATAACACCAGCCCCAAAACCGGCAACAAAGACGGCACCAAGGAGAGGAATCGCAGCCGAGCAATGGGCGGGACACCACAGACCAAACCAGGAGGACGAAGAGCCAGCCAGGAGCAACCTACCTACCTCCACCAACCAAGGGGGCATGAGCTTGAGCACCGTGTCCACCAGTCGCCAGTCGAAGTTAATGGTCATATATATATATATATACATATATATATATTCATTGCATTCCCTTTCTTTCCATGGAAATATATCTTGAGCTCAGCTTCTCTCCATGTCCAAGACGGGCCCAAGCAGAAAACAGTCTGGCTGCGGACATCATCCAGCGATGAAGGTGAAATGCCGTCTAAGAAGTGCTCGCTATCAAACACTAGCCACTACTCAGACAAACACAAGAACGACACAGCATCGCAGGATTCCAGAAAGTCTGATCAATGCAAACTGCTTGCCTCCTTCTGTCCCGCGGCAGTCTTGATGGAAATGCTACATGGAAAATCTAAAGGGACAGTCCTCTGGCAAGAACTGGCAGAATTTCCTGAAACTGTCCAGTCAGCAGGAAACTCCTTGGCTTTTTCTTGCGGTGGCTCTCTCCCTGCACCATTTGACTGCGCCGGACAAATCAAAAAAACAATGCAAACATATACAAACAATATCAAACAATCAAATTACAAGACCTGATGCTGATTCTTTCACCAGCCAGACACCACCAGACCATGTTTCTCAGGCTTTGGTGTTTGACCAGTTACTCGCAGCCTTCCCAAGGCCCAACAGCCGACATGGGCTCAAAGTCAGAATCTGGTGCACATCTTGTTTGGCAAAGATTATTCCCTCATTGTAGTGATTTGTTGGAATTCCAGCGGTGGTTGCCCAAATTTTCTTGGGAATGCCTCTTCACCCTAGCCACATCTGGCGGATATGTCCGCGTGATGCACATCTCAGTTGTGCCATCTTATCCCGGTGGGGGAATATCTTCACAATTTTGTCAATCTTGTTGCGTTATTTCTGCCTTCTCGGGGCACGAGATTCCATCGGCATATTAGATATTAGCTATTTCCGGTCAACTTTGTACAGGAGCATCCGCCCTGCTCTTTGACACTGCGATGACGGAGAAGTTTAACCAACAACGAGCAGACAAGCTGTGCACATGTCCTTTTCGGGCAGAAACCAACTTCTCAGTCACCTCACCAGTTGCTACAAATGCCCCAAGAAGCTCTCGTCATCACGGCCTTTGAATCCGGCGACCCTTCGAGAATCATCTCTGGCCTGCAAAGCCTCAGCAATCTAAGCAGCAAAAGCTGCATGGCCAACAGTAGCACATAGCACCCGGTGGAATGCGACCAATTCATCCACTTTGAAGCACCCTAAATTAATGCAGGGCTGCAGTTGAAGAAACAAATACTTCCCGGTAAGTTGAGATTTCATAAAGTTTCTCCGGCCTCCGGAGGGAGTGGTCCTGCTTCAGCCAGGCGCTCCCTCCAAGCAGGTCTACCGCGACCTTCGCACTATACAGGCCTTTCTATTTGTCGACTCCAGTTTCACAGAGCTGGGAGTGCAAATAAGAACATGATGTGTCGTTGCAGAGGTAGACCTTAAGACTATATGGATGTCAGTCGCATCGTAAGCCAGAACTACTCTTTGAAGAATCTGCAATTCTTTAACCTCTGCACGTTGTCCCATTGAAGTTGCAGACTTACTGAGGAGCTGGCTCTGGGGCGTTTCTGACGGAGGTCCTGAGGAGCAGGGATCAGGTTGTGGAGTTTCAAAGATCGGCAGGGGCAGTCTGATTTGCCAAGTCAGTCCTTGCTGTCCAAATAAATTGAAGGAGAGCACCGCTCACACTCTAGAGTGAATATGGATAAGCCAGGCTTCCAGTTGCAAGATCTACATAGAAAGGTCTTACTTGCATGACAGAGACAGAATTTGCGGCTGCAAAGAAAAGGTAGCCAATGGTCACATGTTCTACAATCTAAATAATTCAACTGAGAAGTTTCAGGTGCCTTTCAACTGTTTTGCATCACACTGCCGACTGTATGTCTACAAAACAGAACACTGTCAAGGCTGTCACAAGGCTGTCACAAGCGCCCAGTTGCGGCCCGCCTGCTGGACTTGCAGCATAGTCCCGCCTGCCGAGATGAATTTGATGTTGTTTTGCCTGTTCTGCCCATGGAAATGCAATCGAGAGGCAATAGTTTCAAACGCCCGCTCAACTGGGCCTTGGTGGTGGCGGCGGCGGTCCAGCAGAGGGTCCCAAGTACCTGCAAAGCACAAACACCGAAGCCGGTCAGAGCAATAGTGGTAGACTCCATCTCTGTGCTCGATGTTGCTGGATGTTGCTGGATGTGGCAATATCATGCAAAATGCCCAGCTACCCCGGCTATCGCAAGTGATCAAGTTGGTCATCCTGGGCCTTTCCTGCCCTCGACTTACTTCCTTCAGCCTTTCAATCCATCGCGGAGCTCACGGACCATTGTACGGCGATGGTGCGCGGGAGCTGCTGCCATCTCTGACCTGTGGAGCATTTTCCTGTTTAACGGACTAAACTGGAAAATGAACTAATTGGAAACAGCACCTGCAGAAACTGTTGAAATTTCTCCGGAGGGGGAGATCCTGTGCCAAGGTGTGAACTTGGAATCGGAAATGCAGTCCCGTATCATCAGCTGCCTGATTGCTAGTGCACTCCTAGAAACACAACGAATTTCGGCTTTAAGAAATGAATTTGCCACCAATGGAATTTGTCAATCGGTGGGGTTACTTTTCTCATTAAGAAATGATTGTGACATACATCCTGCATCCCACTCTATGCCTCCTGGAAGATCTCTTGACGATGCTTGGGGCTCACCTGGCTCTTCATCCCCACGATGCTTGGGTCCATTCTGCCTGCCTAGCCTTGAGATGCTCGAAGAATCATGCGATCAAATATCTGGGCCCGTATTGTTGTTGCATGTTTTTCCGAACAGACCTTATGCAAATCTGCATCTGCAGGATTTGGACTGGGTACCTCCCATCGCTGCGTTGGCGCTGGCCAAGTGGGGAGCTGATCTGGAGGCGGCAGAAATCCTGTAGCTGCCATGGAATGGGACATCTGGAAAAAGACACTGAAACTGAAACTGCAAGAACCTTCTGTTCCCACTTGTCTGACCAAAATAAGCTTCGGTGGTATCCCCAACAACCGCAACGTTTTATTAAGTTTTATTCCCCACATTGACTTGTGGGGTTTTTGTTTTTGGTTCTGGTATCCGCTCGCTCCTTCCGTCCTCCTCCTTCCTTCCTTCCTTCCCTCTCACTCACTCAATCACTCACTCACTCACACTCTCACTCATCACTCACTCTCACCCATTCACTCACTCATTCACTTACTCATCACTTTCCTTCCCTCTCACTCACTCAATCACTCACACTCTCACTCTCACTGGCGTCCCTCTGGTGCCCCTTGGTCTCCGCCGCTTTTGCGTGGCAGGCGTGGCACAACGTGCATTGGCAAGGGGTCGGATGTACGCCCTGGCGTCCCTCTGGCGTCCCTCTGGTGCCATTTGGTCTCCGCCGCTTTTGCGTGGCAGGCGTGAACCAACGTGCATTGGCAAGGGGTCGGATGTACGCTGGCGTCCCTCTGGCGTCCCTCTGGCGTCCCTCTGGTGCCATTTGGTCTCCGCCGCTTTTGCGTGGCAGGCGTGGACCAACGTGCATTGGCAAGGGGTCGGATGTACGCCCTGGCGTCCCTCTGGCGTCCCTCTGATGGTGCCCATTGGGTCTCCGCCGCTTTTGCGTGGCAGGCGTGGCACAACGTGCATTGGCAAGGGGTCGGATGTACGCCCTGGCGTCCCTCTGGCGTCCCTCTGGTCCTTCCGTCCTCCTCCTTCCTTCCTTCCCTCTCACTCACACTCTCACTCATCACTCACTCTCACTCATTCACTCACTCATTCACTTACTGATCACTTTCCTTCCCTCTCACTCACTCAATCACTCACTCACTCACACTCTCACTCATCACTCACTCTCACTCATTCACTCACTCACTCACTCACTCACTCACTCACTCACTCATCACTTACTCACACACATCACACACTTGCTCAGAACAATCATTGCGAATTCTGATGTGGCATGCATCTTACGTGCAAAAAAACACTCCAATAAAACCTGACAGGAAATGGTTGATGACCAGAGGCGAGAAAATTCAGAAATGGTTCTCTCCAAACAGATTGCGACAGCCGTACAGGCAGTGAAGTGACATCGAATGGAACACTGAGAGTTTGGGTTTGGTTTGACACAGTTTGAAAGAAAAATCGGCAAGGTGGTTCTAGGGTTAGCCACGTCCCATCACGAGGAAATAAAACTGATGCAGGTACGTCCAGCTGGCCAGGCTGGATATCCCATTTCACTGGTAGCTTCGTTGGACACAGTCCCAGTGAAATGCTGTGTCCCCCTGCTTGAAAAGAAATCAGAGAAATAAAGTTAATGCAATCAGCACCGACATGAAAACCAGCCGTAGACGTTTTACATCTTTTCAGATGTTTCACACACACACGCCCTGCGGATGCAGGGCTTTTTTGGCACCATGGAAAGTAGGTCACGCTCTGATCCGGTCAGCTGGAGACGGATTAAGAAATCAAAACACCAGCGAGAAGAGTTAATTACCAGCACACTCAGGAGTTCACTTGCAGCACATGCACAATCTAGTCGGAGATCTCCGAAATGTCGTCAAGTTCTTGGTTCTGGGCATGTTGGGCAAGAGTCTGCGACGTGATTGCCAAATGGCTGGCAAGGTGAGCCAAATCGCTCGCCGTGAAGACTTGGATTGGGTTTGCATTGGGATCTGCCGGAGGGATCTCAAGCTTCTCAAGGATCGGTGCATTATATTGCCTGTCACTCAGGAGGATGTTGTGAAGCACTGCTGCCAGTTGGTGGATCTGACTTGGAATCGACATGTTGCCTGTCTCGGCCGTGACAGATGTAACATCTTCCATGTCAGATTCTGGCTGTTCCTCATGGGTTCCAGTTGTGTTGTCAGCATTGTCAGATGAACCCTGGTAGTTTTGCCACGAGGAATTCCAAGAAGTGTCTTCACCATGTGCTTCGGGAATGTTGTAGTACCGACGCCAATAATTGGCAAGTCGAGTAGCTTGTTCCCAGCTATTGATGTTTCCACCATCATAGGAGCGAACATGACCAACAATTCCATTGAAGAAGAATTCCGGTTGACGGTTCCGGAATCGGTCAACCTCCATCACCATGAGGCGACTGGGACGGCCTGACTCAGGGGGCGACATTACCTCCTTGAAAATGTGAGTGTGAAGCACCCGATGATTATGTGACATTTCCGACTGCAATGGATATGCTTCCCCTTGAGGGTCTCATGCATATCCATGTGGTAAAGGAACAGGAGGGATCACCGCCGTATAGCCGAAGTGACTAGCTTCCACATTCGTTCCTGTTTCATCAGGTCTCTGAGAAGGGACCATATCAGATGGGAGGGGCTCCCGTCTGATGATGAAGAATTCTCCAAAGAAGCAGCGCCACTTCCATGTTGGAGTCGAATGGCAAAGTGACGTCGCGGGACGCTCATGGGGACACGGGGGGAATCAATACCGGCAATGGAGGAACCCCTTTTTGTCATGATCAAGGCTTAAGCCAAAACAGAGAAGACAAAACAGGGACAAGAAGAAAACCAAAAAGGCCTGCAAGAAGGAAACAGATTGATCCGGCAGGACATGCCTTTTTACCTCAGGGAGTCACGGCAGTACGTTTGGATTCGGGAGTGCCTGGTGGCAACTCATGCGCATTATGTACGGTTGATTTGGACTGTCAAAATCATGGATTTCATTAAAGATTCCAAATTCTTGGCCTGAGGACGATGTTCACGTAACAGGTCAATAAGGATCTGATGATTGCGTAGAGCAAAGGTGTCTCCTGTACAGTCTGACCAGCGAAGATCCATTGATGAAGGTTCCAAGTAAAGCCCCAGGTGTTGTTGATATGCTGACTGATGTAGAGAGCATAGTGTCAACCGAGAGAATCTGGGTTTGAGCTGGTTTGACCAGGAAGCTGTATGTGAACAGTGCATACTGTTCAAGTCGACCGAGTGAAGGTAATGTACTACAGGTAGTGGCTTCCATGGCATCACTGTGACGCGCAGTCATGAGATGTTGGACCAGCTCTGGGTTGATAATGACCAACACTCGTCTCGTGTGGCGGAGAGGTGGGGTATAGTGCCATGATTCTTGATGATGTGGATTACGGGGTCGATCAGGTGTTCGGTGGCTCCACATGGGCGGATCATCCCGGGAACGGGAGCGATCTGGGGCCACAGATACGTAACTAGATGAATGAGCCATAATGACTAAGTAAAGTGGAAAGTTGAAAAAGGAACAATCAAAAAGAAACCACGAAAGAAGAAGGAACAAATCAAGCAGAAAGAGAACAAGAAACAGATGAGGCTGCGTCTTTTTCACACGCTGTCGTTTAGTCCTCTGCCTCCGGTTCGTTTCGAGGCGTCTCCGTGCCATGTTGGTCGGACATTTGCTTCAGAAGGATCCAACGAATTTTGCGCGTCTGAGGATCACGACGTAATCTGGCACCGATTGATTTCCATGAAGGGCGTGATTTGCTGTCATTCTTGAAATTGATCAGCTCTTGATCTTCAATGTCTGTCCAAGGTCGGATAGATGAAGGAGGATTGCCCCGGTTGGAATCTGACGGTTGGAGGATGCGAATGGTGGGGTTCGGAGTAGGATCTGTTGAAGTTGAAGTTCCAGGAGGAACTGTGGTGTGGGTGTCATTGGGCAAAGAGTGACAGGGCCAGCATCAACTGCGGATGTAGTATGGACTGAGGGAGCCCTGGATGCCACTTCTTCGTCTGAGTCTTCTGAATTGAAGCCATCAGGAGGAACTTCTTCAATGATTGGTAGAGGAATAGGGTGTATGGTCGACTGGTGAGTCGAGAGGACCGTACGCTGTTTTTTCTTTGGTTGTGGATCGTCGGGAGGATGCGATCTTTGTTTTGATCGAACAGGAACGGCTGTTGTTGTTCGGGTTGTTGCCCGAGGGAAGTCAGGTGCTGGCAGTCTTGGGGCCTGATGGAGGACAAGCAACTGATGTCGGATTTCGTGCGGTAGATCCAACTGTAGTATGGCCCTCATCCTCTCGCGGGCGGCTGGTAATGGTAAGTGGACGAAGAGGTGGTTCTGGATTCAATACCATGTGGCCATTGTCGGTGTGGTGGAAGAGGCAGGCAAAGGAACAAATGTATGAAGAGCTCGTGTGGCTGGATTTGAACGCCCAGAACGAGGAAAGCTTCGCTGGGTGGGTCATCCCATTCGATTGATGGTTCGAAAAAGGGAAGAAGCCCCGCCAAGTAGTTCAAGTGCATGATGGCCCGAGCCAGGTGATGATGAAATTCCCGGCCTTGGGTGTGATCCATGATAAAGTGGAGCACGCGGTGTCGAGAGACAGGGAAGCGGGTTTGAGCCAGGCTAACACGCCACGGAGAGAAGAGTACAACACACAAAAGCACAAAAGAGAAAAAGTAACGAAACTCAAGACGACCAGCAATTTTGCTCATGCGTCTGAAGGTTCTGATGCTGAATCAAAATCTGAGAAGAGATGGTGTGGAGTTCCTCATTGGGAAAACCAGCCAAAGTATACACATGAATTAATTGGTCAAGCCCTTGTCGAACACGAAAGTCCGGAAATGCCCCTTTGACAACAATGTGGCAGCGGGATCGGAATCCACTCAAGAGGACTTTGGGTGGGGAAGCCGAGAACGGAGGTAAGACTTGGGAGATGTTGGTAGGACCTTGATAGATCAGCTCCAATGGTTTTGTCTCCAGCATGAAAGCGAGGAATTCTTGATCCGGTTCGGTTTCGAGGATGATGGGTTTCCTTAGAAACCTTCATCAAGCAGCACTTCATATGGTGGGAGGTCGCGAAGGCGAGAGTCCCCAAAGATGAGGCGGTTGTCGACATACCGAATGTGGCGAATGAATAAGTTGTGATTGGAAAGGATTTGTTTGAAATTGATGGACCAGATTTGTTCACTAATGGATACAACCATGAGGCAGAGTGCCGGTGACAGTGGACTGCCCATGGGGCTGCCCCGACTCTGTTGAAGACATTGGTGCCCCAGAGCGAATGTCTGCATATTCAGTGCCGACCGGAGCAAATCCGGGACATCCTTGATGATGATCTTCCTGGTGACGTTCAGGAGACGGAAGGTACGGCCTTTGATGATGTCCCCTGGATTGTTGGTCTTTCCTGGATAGACCGAGAATGCTTCGTTGTCTGACACATTCATGTGGGGTCGAAGGAAATCTAGAAGCATGAACCTAGCTCCAATGAATCGGTCTTGATCGATGCTGGTGAAGAAACCAGCAAGATCCTGGTTGACCAAAATCAGATCGGCGTCGACAGGCGCTGACTTGAGGATGGATAGAAGTGTGTAAACATCCCCGGAAGCAAAGTGATTTGGACATGCCACTGAGATTAATTGAAAGATCATGCTGGCGAGGATGTTGAGCATAGGCCGAAACGGAGAGTCCACAAAGGAAATGACGGGTCGGCCACTCCGAAATTCTTTTTTGCGTTTTGCCAGGATGTAACCAGTGGGTAGTTGTCGTCCGTTGCCTACCGCCCAGGGGTAGGATTTGCCATGTTGTCGCTGGAGAGTCTCAACAAGAGATGAGACAATGGAACCCGGGTCTTCAGGTACCGGCTCGAAAATGGACGGATCCTGAAAGGTTTTTTCGATGGCTTGGTAGTAGAGGCACGGGCAGTAGATTCGCAAGGAGGAAGATTGTTTGTCTTCAAAGTGGAAGATTGCCCCTTCGAAGGTTTGTTGAAAAAAGGTTGATCGAAGATTTGGTGATGTGGCACGTGACATGTTTGGAATGCTCTGTCCAAAGGTGGTGGCAAAGGTCGGAGATCTCTGAATTGGACATGGACGGTAGGCCGTTTTCGCTTTGTCCAGCTCTGGAGTCCGAGTTTGAGCTGGTTGCGATATTCCTTTTTGGATGGAAAGACCTTGTTCAACAAGGAGCCTTCCGCGATGACCGCCAACTCCTTGGAGACAAGTGAGTGTAGGAGTGAACCTGCGAGGACCCAGTGAGAATCTGATGGATTGAGAGCCGCATCCTTGAAAGGTTCCCAATTTTTGCAACAAATATGTTCCAGGTTGTAAGGTGGACCAGTCAATGATGGCCTGTTTGTGATTGCAAAGTTGGTCCAGGACGGCTGCATGTTTGATAAAGACCATCTTGAAAGATGGTGTGTGGCATGGGACTTGATATGCGAGAACTTGGAGATGCCACTTTCGCAGGAACTGTTTGAGGTGTTGTTGGAGGTTCGGAGTGAGGGACCATGGGGCCCGAAGTGCTGTTGCTCGAGGAGCAGGTTTGCCATTCCACCATTTGATGGATGCATCGACGGCATTCAGTGAAAGGGTGCGGAAAGGCTCCGGAATATTGTTTGCCAGGCGACGAAGAGCATAGCAAAGGGTAAGTCCTCCATCATTGGATTGCAACATCTTGGTTTGTTCAAATCTGGCTTTTGTATTGGACCCTAAGGCGTGGATGATGGTCCACAGTTCCAGCCGGTTTTGAAACCTGTCTGATTTCAAGATCTGACGAACCAGTTTTGGAGTAAACTTGTGTTTTGCACGACGCCATAATGTGGCCAGGCCAAACTGAGCATTGGTGTTCAAGGCCGGTTTCTTGAGGATGCCTTTCCTGGGGTGAAAGAATTGACAAATGAAGGGAAAGTTAAGTCTGGGTTGCCATTCTTGGATGATGGCCATTTCGAGACTGCGATAGTCGGCTCTTTCAGTGTATATTGGGATGGGTGCCCAGATATACAGGTTATCGTGTTCCCGCCAGTAGCGCAAAGCGAGCTCAGCTTGTACAAGTCGTTCATTGGTGAGTTGAAGGTACTTTCTGGAGCGACTGTACTCTCTGTCAAGGGTGTGATGCATAGCCGAGCAAATGTAGAACTTGGGCTGCATGTTCATGATGTGGGTGAAACGAAGGTAGACGCTTTGAGACTGGAAAAATGGTCTTGAAAAGAGGTTGTGAGCATGGAGTGTTGATCCCCACAGGTGTGTGAGATCCGTACATCCTTCCAAAATTGACTTCAGCTTCTGATTTGGTCGAAGGATTACGGCAAGCACCATCATACGAGTTTGGATGATGCGGAAGCCTTGAAAAAGATGGATGCTGTGAGTCATGGTGAAGGGTGCCAAAAGGTAGATGATCAGAATCATCGAGTGGAGAATTTGAAGATGGGATTGAAGCACTTTGTGCTTGAGCTTCCTCCGGAGCCAAGGAGCTAGTCAATTGGTGAGACTGATGGCCGCAGTCATGGCTCGTAGGAGGTTCAATACGTCGTAGTTTTTGCCCAGAAGGCTGACTGGCAAGCCCATCATGACTGCCACACGTTCGATAGTTTCAAAGGCATCTGACGGCTGATTTGACCACCAAGCCTAAGCCTTGGCGATGTTTTCCGTGAGGACCTTCCTTTTGGGCTCTGATAGCGGAAGTTCCTTGAGCCATTTGGCGAAAGCTCGAGAAGCCAGAGTTGTTGGCATGTGCTGGGTGAGCCAAGGATTCACGGTGGAGGGGCAGACCAGCAAGCTGGACGGATCGAATGCTGGTGTTGGTGGAGGTGATGGACTGGTTGAGTTGTTCATGAGGGCCCTTTGGATGGGTGTAGTCGCAGGACTGGATGCCGATGGACCTGTTGGGGTTGGTGTGGAAGAGTCACCAGCATCATCACCAACTCTTTGGCGTAGTTGTGCCAATTGATTTCTGAGCTGGGTGAGTTCATGTTGGGTGTCTGGATCAGTTGTTCGGCCGGTACCCAACTGTGAATGATGTCCGCGATTTGTTGTGCGGCATACTTGGTGTTGTTGGTCTTGTCCAGCAATTTTCCGTCTTGCCGAGCTCGACAATGTGAGACCTTGTCCAGGTCAACTCCTCTGGTTCTGAGCTGCGTCAAGAGTTCCGTGATGAAGACAACAGTCGCGATTTCCCCTGTAGGGATCAGGTATACTTCACGACCATGAGCCAATTTTCGAAGCCAGAAGTTGTTGGCCTGTTGATACATCAAGGCCGCCAACGGTAAAGTCAAAGGATCACACCCTTCGATGTCCAGCTTTTGAGTGAAAGCTGATTGACGAATGGTTCTTGGGAATGTCAGTCCATTGACTTTTTGATTGTCGTAGTGGTCCTTGTCATCCTGCCAGTGAGGGTTGAGATCAAACCCGTAGGTCCTTGTCGCTTCATGTGGACGTGGCTGAGATGAAGGGACGGATGGTGTGCCTGGAGAGCACGGTTGTGTTGGTGGGCATGGCATCGTCGGTGAGCACGGTGGAATGGCTTGGCTTGATGGTGGAAGATATGGCAAAGTTGGAGGAATTGACGGAGGAGGAGCTGGTGGAAAATGATGACTTGACCAATTGGTCTGCATCATGGATTTGGACGGATTCATCATGCGTCCCCTCATATAAGGTCCCGACTGCATGGTTCGTGGCCCACTGAGGTCGATACTGAGGGCGCGGCATGTTCTGAAAGTGCAAAATCGACGAGTTCATTGGTCCACGCCATCTCGGGAAGAATGGTAGTTCTGGAGGAGGAGCTGGAACTTGTCCACGAGGTTCAGTACGATTGCGCCCAGGCACCGGGGATCGAGAGCGGTCAGAGTCGGCCATGTTTGGACAGTCAGGAAAGATCACCCTGGGCAACTGAGAGTTAAAGAATTCTACAGAAGGAGGCTTTCTGCGAAAACAATGAAACTCAAAAGCGAGATCACCAAGAAATCCTGAATATGACAATCGAAACAGGAAATGTCAAAAAGTGGCATGAAGCAGTGCCGTGGTAGTCGTATGAATGGCATCAATGTCCTAACTCAAACATGTGACAGCACAGTGAAACAGAAGCAGTGACATGTTCTCGATAGATTGAGGCAACCGTGCGATTTTTCTTGTAAGCCTGTCCAGGTTTCCCTAGAAATGTAAAATCCGGTGTCCGGGTAGTGACGAACAGATCTAATGATACACAGCCGCTCATTAGCCATACGAAGCTATGGCCGTTGGTCGTCCCAATGTCCTGGGTGATTGTCCTTAGTGCGATCATTGATGCCTCGGTAAGTGCAGTCATCACTGGACGAGTCCCCGTCGTCCACTGCTGTTGGCAGATTCTGCCACTTCAGGGCGATGAACTTCAGGCCCACATGATTGCTGTGGGCAATCGTGTACTTCTCAGACGTTGTCGCCACCCCTTTCTCAGCTACGGAGAGCTGTGCAGTTTCATTGCCTCCAGCTTTGAAAGCAGTGTGGGAGCATTCACCTCTGCACATCGCCCCCACGATCACTTCTTGTTGTCCTTTCCCTTTCTTTTGGATGGTATCCATAAGTTCTTTAGCCGCCCATTCAGGAAAGGTGTGGCTCTTGGAGATCTCTCTGCCAAGGTAAAAGTTAAAAGGCTCCAAAGGTTGGCATATCACATCTGCTGAGGTCTTTGTTGAATGACCAGTTGTCCGGTCTGATTTTTCCTTCCAGCAAGATGGCCTGAGAGGTTTCGATGGTAGTGCCATGGAGAAGCGCCCAGGTGTGATTCTGGGAATTTTTGAAGGGAGGTGGCATGCGGAAGTGAGAAGCGTCAGGTAGTGGCAGGATTAAGGCAAGCATATTGGTCGAGGGTAGATCGATGAAGGGTTGTTCCAAGTCAAACATAGGAAGCAGGTTGGTGCTGGCAAGCAAGTGGATCGCTTTTCTGGTGATCTCTGCGGGGATTCTGGAGTCCACACGCTGCAATGTAGCCACAGCTCGTTGAAACTCCTCCATTCCAACTGTCTTAGTTGGTTTTGGTTGTTGTTCATACGGGACTTCCGATGCCGCTGGCATTCGATCTGGGTGGCGGAGTCCGAATTTCACGCCTCGGATCCATTCTTTTTTGTTTCCATCCCGTAGATTGATGAGCATGTGTCCTGTGGGAATGGACACTGAGAATTGAGATTGGTCATCACCAGAATTGTCAGGCTTCTTCTTTTTGTGGCGTTGTGGTGCTGACTTGGTGGAGGAGTATGCTGTGAGTGGTTTTGTGGTAGAATCATGGGAGGTGTGGTGGTGATGGGAGGACTTCTTGGGTTCGACCCAGGTAGAGTGATGCGAGGAGGAGGGATTCAAGGAGTAATCCTTCCACTGTCCCCACGATTGCCACTTGATGTGGATAAGAGGAATTATCCTTAGGATTGGTATCCTCAGTGGGATGTTGGTTTGTCCACCATGGTGAAGCCTGAAGAGTTGGCTTGTTGGAGGAGTAATCACGTGGTTGGTGATGCTCCTCCGTTGGTTGTCGGTCATCACGACGGTGAGTTGAGGCAGACCTGATTGAGCTCTCCTGATCTCTTCGTGGAGACTCATGCCTGTGACGGGACGGATCCCTGGAGAAGGAACGACGTCTCGATGAGCGCCTGGGACGCCGAGATGAACGTCTTCCTCGAGGACTCCGGTGGACGGAGACTGGACGTTTGTCATGTCCCCGGCTGGGAGATCGATGACGGTGAGAGCGGGATCGACGCGAGGAACGTCGAGAAGAGCGTGGTCGTGGTGTTGGCTGTTGTGGAGTGGATAGATATTGGGTGGTAGGTCGTAAAGGAGTGGACTCTGGATGGGTTGGCGGTGGATTGGGGTGGACATGAGATTTTTCCACCATCGCTTGAATACTTGATTCCACCGTGGACTTCATCTGTTGAAGCATCTCATCCGCATTGAAGCGCATGGAAGGCCCTTGTTGGTTGGCTGAAGTGGTTGTAGGTGCCGGTGGATCTGGTGCCTGTGGCACTGGTGGTTGAGGTGTGGATTGGAGTGGAGCTGCAGGAGGTTGAAACGATTGTGGAGGTTGGTGGAAGGGGATGAGCTGTTGGAGGTGGTTGATATGAGATTGAGCTTGTGAATGGAGGTGTTGATTCAGTATCGCATTCTGTTGCTGAAGTGCCGAGATCTGCGCCTGAGCCTGAGCTTGAGACTCTTGACCAATTGGATCACCTCCACAAAATTGACCATGAAGTCCCATCGGCTGGGAGTTCCACCCAAAATTCCACATGGAGTCAGGAATGTTGGGAAAGCGCCCCGGGAACATGGCAGCAGTGTCGGGTATGGTAGATTAAAACAAAAGAAAACATTTCACAAATGATGCATCCACATTATCGTGCAAATTTCCCCTTGTTGCAGGCTCAAAGGCCTAAATGTCACGTCAACCCCGTAGACGGCTGTCAGTGTTCAAATGAATTACGTGCACAATTGAATCTCACCAACGACCAAAAAAGAAGAGTCATCATGCCTGCAAGCATGTCCTGAAGCCTAACCTGATCATGTGACATGCTGCAAGTTGTTGAGCACCGTACTCTCTTGGGCAAAGTTGGAAAAGGAATTGTTGTCGCGGCTGAAGTCTACCAAGCCTTCAGATTCAGACGAAATGGTGACGCCAGGAACCGGCGGCAAGCTGTTTCAACACCCACTTCACGACCGACAGAGTGAGACTTGAAAAGTGAACGGCTGTTTCACTTTACTTAGATGAATTACTAAATTAAAAGTGTAAATTCAGACATCAGGTCGTTGCATCCACACTTTGCTTAGAAAAGCATTCCCCGAAGAGTTCATGCCACCTTGACGAATCCAGCATGAATCACACACTTGCTCAGAACAATCATTGCGAATTCTGATGTGGAATGCATCTTACGTGCAAAAAACACGCCAATAAAACCTGACAGGCAATGCTTGATGACCAGAGGCGAGAAAATTCCGAAACGGTTCTCTCCAAACAGATTGCGACAGCCGTACAGGCAGTGAATTGACATCGAATGGAACACTGAGAGTTTGGGTTTGGTTTGACACAGTTTGAAAGAAAAATCGGCAAGGTGGTTCTAGGGTTAGCCACGTCCCATCACGAGGAAATAAAACTGATGCAGGTACGTCCAGCTGGCCAAGCTGGATATCCCATTTCACTGGTAGCTTCGTTGGACACAGTCCCAGTGAAATGCTGCGTCCCCCTGCTTGAAAAGAAATCAGAGAAATAAAGCAATGAAATCAGCACCTGCATGAAAAACCAGCCGTAGAAGTTTTACATCTTTCAGATGTTTCACACACACACACACTTGCTCAGAACAATCATTGCAATTCTGATGTGGCATGCATCTTACGTGCAAAAAACATTCCAATAAAACCTGACAGGAAATGCTTGATGACCAGAGGCGAGAAAATTCAGAAATGGTTCTCTCCAAACAGATTGCGACAGCCGTACAGGCAGTGAATTGACATCGAATGGAACACTGAGAGTTTGGGTTTGGTTTGACACAGTTTGAAAGAAAAATCGGCAAGGTGGTTCTAGGGTTAGCCACGTCCCATCACGAGGAAATAAAACTGATGCAGGTACGTCCAGCTGGCCAAGCTGGATATCCCATTTCACTGGTAGCTTCGTTGGACACAGTCCCAGTGAAATGCTGTGTCCCCCTGCTTGAAAAGAAATCAGAGAAATAAAGCAATCAAATCAGCACCTACATGAAAAACCAGCCGTAGAAGTTTTACATCTTTTCAGATGTTTCACACACACTGAGATATGGTTCCGTAAGGAACGCAATGAGATTCGATATGGTGATGAAGATGTACACGCCTTGATGAACCTAAGTGGCCTTACGAGATCGGACGCCACACGTGCTGACAGGGTGAACTTGCCAACATGATACACATTGCAGTTCAACGGACTCTCAAAACATACCAAGGATGACAGCTTGTCAAAAGTTTCAAACTTCTTTGCAGGTACACAGTTGGACGTCTCCAACTGCTTCCCATGACATCACTAGCTTCGTTGGCCAGCGTTGTGATGCCATGCGCTGGCCCCCTGCTACTGGTTTTTAATTTATCAAAATTCGGATCTCGCAAACTGAAAGCTCGCAGAAATAAATTCTTGCAAAATCAGTTACCGCAAACTGAATCTCGCCAAACCGAAACACATAAATGAAATCCGGGAGATGCTACTGCCTCCAAGATCGAAGCTCAATACGACATGTGAATGACTTGAATGGATAGCCGTTTACACACACACAACGCCCCTCACGGGGCGTTATTGAACGAAGGTCATAACGTGGTGTGGGTTCCAGAACGGAAGAGTTTTAAGGTCCCGGACGGTGGAATTTCTAAGGTCGCGACCGTCCATGACACAAGAAAACTAAGATTCTCACCAATACTGAGTATCACGAATCGTCACTCTCCTGTCGCTTAGTCGTTCAATCGTCACAAATCGTCGATCTCCTGTCGATTGAACTTACAATTGTCACGCGCCCGCTGTATGTCGCATGAAAACGTTGTCAAGACACACCTTTATTGAGCTGTAGACTGTCAACCCTAATTTCTCAGCGCTCGACGCACTTGACCACTTGATCTATTATAATGCTAGAGATTGCACAGAAAGCTGAAATCAAGTTGTTACAAGTGCAGATATGGTCAAATTGCTAGAGGTTGCACAGACAGCAAATATCAAGTTGTCAGAAGAGTACTGACGGTGGAAATGCCATGGAAGTAATTTATCTAAAAATGATAATGAACTGGTTGACAAACTGCAAATTTAACTGTGTAAAACTGAAAGGCGAAGAACGTTGGGCAGACATGAAACCGTGAATCAAAGCAAGGTGATTTACACTCTGACCAGAGAGAGGAGCAGATACTTTTTTTTCCTCAGCGACACCAACAAAAGAAATCGTATTGATGAAATTGTGAAATCAGTCGATGTAGTACATGCCGAATCTGTCTTCGATTTGTCGAAGTAAATAGTGCTGAATTTCGAGTGAACATCAATCCCAATAAATCTTGAATCTGAGCAAGGCGAAGACGAGCGAGAAACACATTAGTACAAATCAAACGAATCCTCGCTAAAAGTCCACTCAAACTCGGCCTGACGAACCCGCACTTCTTGTCGACCGAAGACTCTTTTCCCAAGATAAGATCATGATAATGCTGCGTTGTGACAATGAAATAGAAAAACTCAAAGCCTCGTCACCTTCAACAGTTTCGAGCATGATAGGAGGTGTGTAGAATGACAAGTTCCAGAATAGTTGAACCGACAATGTTTGAAAGATCTGTCGAGAAGTGATCAAGAGCCGATTGTCCACGTATCGATGAGCTAACGACCACTCTGATTGCACAGATCCATACATTTCACAGAAAGTGAATTAATTCTCTTTGCAAAGCAACTGCTGAACACAGAATGGGGGCCCATTGACTGCCCATGAAAGCCCCACGTGTTTGCTGAAAGACTTGTACTCCAACCGAAAAGAAGGAATGATCAAGCAAGAAACGGACCAGATCAGGAATATGTCCTAATTGGATTGATACATACTGGGTGGTGTTCGACCTGTACCTGCCTTGAAAAATACGCAAGTACGTTCAAGTTTTTGTGTATGTGCTTGCATAATGGTATCCAGACCATCTGGGCAATTCATATTGGCATATCTGGAAACAGCAAATTCAATCGCACCGCAAATTCGATTATGTTCAACTTGATTGCAAAAACCTGCAATATCTGTCTGAGCCAAGTGATAATCTTCTGTAGCCAGGTCAAGTCGACAAAACAATTGCTGAATTCTCTCAATGCTCGGACGTGTTCCTGCGTCCAAGAATTCATACTCTTGTTTGATCTCTTTGATGATGCCTTCGAGCTGATCCTTACGATCTTTCCGAACTGTCTTGTTGATCCACTGCGTCACTGCACCTTGATTGCCGCCTGATGATGACTGTGTGCCTAAAATGCAGGGAGCATGTGTCGAACAACGAAATTGCTGAAGAGAAATGACCGATGCACTCTTCTCACCTGATGGTACACTAGGAGGATTTCTACCGAACATCTGTGGAAGAGAGAGTTCTGATGGCTTTGAATTCGAAGTCGATTCCTGTCCCTTCTGTTGACGAAGTTTCTCATTTTCAACCTTGAGTGCCTCAATCTGTTCCAAGAACTTCTGATTCTTGTCAACTGAAAGATATTGACAGAGATGTGGAACAATGTCATCACACATGGCTTGAACGGCCTGCTGTTTGACAGTCCAATCAGTCAAATCTTCTGAGAAAGAATTGAAATGGGCAACTAACTTTTGGATATCAATTTCGGATTGCAGTTTGTAAAATGACTTAGTCAATGTGAAAGCAATCATGGCCTCTAGACGACTACGAAACAATTCAAATGCAGTGTATCGACCGTTCGCAATGAGTCTCAAACCCCAATTTGACAAACCTCCCGAAATGACCTCCACGACCTTGACTTGATCCACTGAAACACCCACCAAATTGACTTTGCGAGACCACTATGTCGACTCTACCGTACGTGGCAGTGATAAGCCGTACACCTGATTGACGTCGTAATGTGAGCTGCTGCTCTTCCATGTGCTGAGAATGTCCTGACGATCCTGGCTTGGAGAACGATTTCGATGAGACCTGTCTGACATGCGTCTGAATTGACGTCGAATGAACCGACTGCGGTGTCTGTCATGTCGTTCACTGTGCCGACGTTTTCGACTGAGACTACGAGAATCCCTGCCCATTGTAAAAAGTGTCGAGGAATACTAGGTTTGATTGGTCAAATAGCTGCCCGGAAAGTGAAATGGAAAGAACCGAGTTGTTGCAATTTGTACATGATTGTCCAATCAACTTGAAACCAAAACTGAACAAACTTCATCACTCGCATGTAAGCATCCTGTAACAATCTGACATCACTCTTATTCCTACTGCAAGGCAATACACACTGAACGATATGATGATGAATGAAGATGAAATATCAGAAGAAATAGGCTCCTTTTTATCTAGACCACTTGCAATGCCAGTAAAGATTAGACTGAACTATGGAAGTCTAAAAACTCTCACGTAAACTTCCACTCCTGCCGTCATCTGCAGTTTGATCAAACGATCCTCCAAACCCGACTGTAAATGCAGCGCCTCAGTCATTGCCTTGAATTGAATGACAAGTGAAGAGTTCACCCGCCTGAAAGCGTCCGTCAGTCGATGAAGACACCCACTGCATGAATCTGTGACAAATGAGATCTGAATGCCCATCGTTGATCGATCCCATGAACAGCGTCAACTAAGTGCGTCCAACCATGATCAGCGTACACGCCACCACTTCCGACGCGATGATGACTCTGTCTTGCCCGAGCTAACCCAAACACTGCCACCGGCCTTGCTGTCTTTTGTCCCCCATGTTTGACTGCAATTACACTGACATGAAGAATATGAGCCGATGTATAGCCTAATTCACCTGATTTGTCGATCATACATGCACGACAATAGAAAGTGCATGGTGCCACCCATGAGTCATCATTAATGTCACAAGCCGATGAACGAAGAACGCCTGTACGAACGGCTTCTCCCATGGACCATACATTTGTGTTATGGGCAAAGGAAAAGAAGGGAGTGAATTGGGATTCATCTGAGGTCTTCCAAATTGAAGGTGTCAACCATGCCACCACTACCACTGGTACCCGATTTTGGTGGAGCACTTCACACTTGCGAATGAGAAATCGATTCTTAGGACACAACAACACAGATCGAAGGAGAAATCCATACGCCGATTGAATGAAAGAGCGCACTGAATTTGAGACAGTGTCCCACTGCACTTGTGATGTCTGTTCCTGATACCATTGAAACAACTCAGCATCTTGGAGAACATCTCCTTGAGTATAGTATCGAGCATCTTGTTGATATTTCAGAAGATTTGACTTCCAACTTTGAGTCTTCGGATCTTCAATAATCAAGTCGAGTTCGAAAGCATTTTTGATTCTCTGAGGATCATTGGCTACAAGTGGTCCAACTTTCAACAATTGTTGATAGAGACAAAGACCGTCGATATGTCGATTCTCCTTCTGTAGCAACTCACTATTGAACCGAGCGATCGATGAAGTGACCCATGCAACCTTTTCCCCATGTAAACGACGACGAATGAATGAATGTGAAACTTCAAACACTTCATACATAGACAAGTTCGCACGACCAATTGTGGTGGTCATTCCCAATTGAAGATCTGGCTGAAGCAATGACGAATTAACTTCATACCAAAGTGTCTGACCAAACCATTCCATGGTGTGTCGTCCCATGAGTGACGATGCATCACTCTTTGACTTGAGTTCTAAATCTTAAGCATTCAAACTCAATGACAACACAAGTTGTCTTGACTTGAACGGATCTGATTTGTTTGGTGGAAACTGAGTTTGCTTGAACACTGATGCAACACGATCTTTCTGAAATGTGTTGTGAAATTTCTCCACAGTTCGTTCAGAGTTGTGCTGCTTTGACCTTGACTTCTCACGTCTTCTGAACCGATCATGACGACGAGATCTATCACGATGTCGTCGAAGAGATGAGTGAGTATGACGAACTGATCTGCGAAGTGATGAGCGAAACTGTCGATGATGAGTGATTGATCGTTGATCACGTCTGTCACCTGCAGATTCTAATGCCATCGATGTGTCTAAGGCCCAGACTGAGAGCGACCGATTCGAACGTGAGTCAATCTGCACCTTGATGAAACGACTACTTGATCCCATAACAAAATGTGTCATGACCTGAAACTGTTGCATCTGAAGTTGCAACAATTGATGAATCTGTCCTTGTTGCATCTGTTGACCTTCCAGCACTTGAGTCAAAAGATGCTGTTGTTGATTGATCATGATCATCAGTTGACGATCACGATTGTCTCTTTCCTGTGAGACCAACTGTTCAATACTTGAAGGGATACAACCCGAAGCTAACGATTCAGGTGAAGATGGACTGGCAGATTTTGCAAAAGCCCACGAAGGAATCGAGGGATTGAACATGACTTCGTCCCCCGCTAGTGTCAGTCAAAATTATTATTAGTCAAAATTGTACGCATAATAACCATGCAACATGCAAAGTTTCACAAATTGACATGCGACAGTTCATAAAAAGAAACTGTGAAATCCATGAAACAAGGGAGTTTCAAATCGTGACTGACATAAGGCAAGATATTCAATGATCGCTTAGCAGTGGAGAGTTCCATGTGAATCTTGAACCACAGTGACAGAAACAGAACTCAAACAAGGAAAGGTAGTTCAACGAAACTGTGCAATCCAGCTTGCAGACGATCCAGCCTTGACTGTCTCTGAAAATAATTGTGACGTCTTTCGATCATTCTTTTGACCCGACCTATTGAATCGCTTTGCTGATGTTGTCATCCGATAAGAAAGCACATTGCGTACTACTCTCATTTCGATCACATGATTGCCTACACTTGAAATGATAGACATTAGTAAGAATGTCAAGATAAGTGAAATATTCGCTCCGAATACAAGATCATTGTTAAAACTTGAAACACAAAATGTTATCAGCAAACAAAAAGGGGAACCACAATGGAGTTCCAAAAGTCCAGAACCTTTTCTGAGATTGACTCAGGCTACCACAGGGCCACGACGATTATAGAAACTCCGCCTTATGGCTGCTTCATCAGTGCCACTAGGCAGTGCTTCCGTGCCGACTTACAACCCACCTCGGTTCGCGACACTTACTCCCACTACACTCAGGGTGTAGACTACTCCGGCCCTGGGTTTCCCCGGCTCTCTGCCCTGTGAGACTGCACAGTCAGGTTTCTATGCCAGGCGAACCCGACAGACGGTACGCTCGATCTAGAGCAAGTACCCAAAACACACTGAGATATGGTTCCGTAAGGAACGCAATGAGATTCGATATGGTGATGAAGATGTACACGCCTTGATGAACCTAAGTGGCCTTACGAGATCGGACGCCACACGTGCTGACAGGGTGAACTTGCCAACATGATACACATTGCAGTTCAACGGACTCTCAAAACATACCAAGGATGACAGCTTGTCAAAAGTTTCAAACTTCTTTGCAGGTACACAGTTGGACGTCTCCAACTGCTTCCCATGACATCACTAGCTTCGTTGGCCAGCGTTGTGATGCCATGCGCTGGCCCCCTGCTACTGGTTTTTAATTTATAAAAATTCAGATCTCGCAAACTGAAAGCTCGCAGAAATAAATTCTTGCAAAATCAGTTACCGCAAACTGAACCTCGCCAAACCGAAACACATAAATGAAATCCGCGAGATGCTACTGCCTCCAAGATCGAAGCTCAATACGACATGTGAATGACGACAAATGAATAACTTCGGCCTGAATGGATAGCCGTTTACACACACACACAAACATGTCCACTCAATCACTCACTCACTCACACTCTCACTCATCACTCACTCTCACTGGCGTCCCTCTGGTGCCCCTTGGTCTCCGCCGCTTTTGCATGGCAGGCGTGGCACAACGTGCATTGGCAAGGGGTCGGATGTACGCCCTGGCGTCCCTCTGGCGTCCCTCTGGCGTCCCTCTGGCGTCCCTCTGGCATCCCTCTGGTGCCCCTTGGTCTCCGCCGCTTTTGCGTCGCAGGCGTGGACCAACGTGCATTGGCAAGGGGTCGCATGTACGCCCTGGCGTCCCTCTAGCGTCCCTCTGGTGCCCCGTGGTCTCCGCCGCTTTTGCGTGGCAGGCGTGGACCAACGTGCATTGGCAAGGGGTCGGATGTACGCCCTGGCGTCCCTCTGGCGTCCCTCTGGTGCCATTTGGTCTCCGCGGCTTTTGCGTGGCAGGCGTGGCACACCGTGCATTGGCAAGGGGTCGGATGTACGCCCTGGCGTCCCTCTGGCGTCCCTCTGGCGTCCCTCTGGTGCCCCTTGGTCTCTGCCGCTTTTGCGTGGCAGGCGTGGCACAACGTGCATTGCCAAGGGGTCGGATGTACGCCCTGGCGTCCCTTGGGCTCCGCCGCTCTGTCGGTGCCTTTTGCGTGGCAGGCGTGGGACAATCTGCAGTGCCAGGGGGCCAGGGGAGCTGACTAGCAAAAGGTTAAAGTTGAATTGCACTCTTCTAATTATTTGTATATGCCTTCCACTTCCTTCAACGTGGCACGCCTGAGCACTAGGAACGGAAATGGCAAAGGACGCCACTGTGGTGAACCTGCCAGTTTGGCTCCGCGCTTTCCCCACATTGACGTGTGGGGTTTTTGTTTTTAGTTCTGTATACGCTCCTTCCCTCCTTCCTCCCGCTCCTCCCCTCACATACACACACACACACAACTCTCACTCTCACACCCTCACTCACTCACTCACTCATTCACTCTCACTCACATCACTCTCTCGCTCACATCACTCACTCACTCACTCACTCACTCACTCACCCACTCACTCACTCACTCACACTCACTCACTCACACTCACTCACACTCACTCACACTCACTCACACTCACTCACACTCACTCACACTCACTCACACTCACTCACTCATCCTCACTCACCTCACTCACACTCACTCACACTCACGCACACTCACTCACTCTCACTCACAACTCACCACACTCCTCACACTCACTTCACACTGCACTCAACACTCACATCACACTTCAATCTACACTCACTTCACGTCACACTCCAATTCACACTTCACCTCAGCAACTCACTCACTCTCACTCACACCACTGCCTCACACTCAATCACCATCACTCACACTCACTCACACTCACCCATCACCCTCAGCTCACACTCACTCACCCTCACTCAGCACTCACTCACACTCACTCCACTCTCACTCACCTCTGCACTACACACTCACTCACTCACTCACTCACTCACTCACTCACAACTCACTCACTCACTCACTCACTCACTCACTCACTCACACTCACTCACACTCACTCACTCACTCACTCACTCACTCACTCACTCACTCACTCACTCACTTCTCACTCACGCTCACTCACACCTCCTCACCGTCACTCCTCACTCACTTGCTCTCACTCAAGCGTCTCCTCCCTCTCCACTCACTCCAACTCTCACTCTCACTCACTCTCACTTCACTCTCACTTCACCCTCTCAACTCACTCATCACTCACTCTCACTCACCTCATTCTCACTCTCTACTCAGCATCTCACTCACTCTCAATTCACTCTCACTCACTCTCACTCACCTCTCACTCACCTCTCCACTCACTCTCACTCACGCTCATCATCTCACTCACTCTCACTCACTCTCACTCACTCTCACTCACTCTCACTCACTCTCACTCACTCTCACTCACACTCACTCACTCTCACTCACTCTCACTCACTCTCACTCACTCTCACTCACTCACTCACTCACTCTCACTGACAAACTGCCTCTTACACCCGGTACACATGTCGTTAACACACTACCAAAGTGACACACCTGTACATGCACATGCATACATACACACAAACTCACCCACCATCACCCCTCCATCACTCTCATACTTCCTCTTCCCCTGTTGCTTTTCTGTGCTCAGTCTAAGTCTGGAGAAGTTGTTCACATGTGGGGTTATCCGGTCCTATAATTTGCTGCGAAGCCAAGCGCTGGAAACCCTGTTGAACCTGTTGAACCTCACCTGGCCTTGCCCCAAAGATTCCAAAAACCTTCTCCGGGACCTTCTCCGCAACCTTCTCCGGAACCCGTTGAGAACCTGACTTGGCTTTGCACCAAGGCTTCCTGGAACCTTCTCCGGAACCTTCTCCCGAACCCTGCTGGCTCTGCACCAAAGCCTCCCAGACCTTCTCCAAAGCCCTGTTGAACCTCACTGCGCCAAAGCCTCCCAGACCTTCTCCGGAACCCTCTCCGACATAGCTCTGCACCAAAGCCTCCCAGGCCTTCTCCGGAACCTTTTCCGGAACCCGTTGCGCTTGACTTGGCTTTGCACTCAGGCTTCCTGGAACCTTCTCGGGAACCTTCTCCGGAACCCTGTTGAACCTGACCTGGCTCTGCACCAAAGCCTCCCAGACCTTCTCCGGAACCTTCTCCGGAACCCTGTTGAACCTGACCTGGCTGCACCAAAGCCTCCCAAACCTTCTCCGGAACCTTCTTCGAAACTCTGTTGAAGTTGACCTGGCTCTGCACCAAAGCCTCCCAGACCTTCTCCGGAACCTTCCCGGGACTGTTGAACCTGACCTGGCTCTGCACCAAAGCCTCCCAAACTCTTCTGCGGAACACTGTTGAACCTGACCTGGCTCTGCACCAAAGCCTCCCGGAACCTTCTCCGGAACCTTCTCCGGAACCCTGTTGAACTTGACCTGGCTCTGCACCAAAGCCTCCCAAACCTTCTCCGGAACCTTCTCCGAAACTCTGTTGAAGTTGACCTGGCTCTGCACCAAAGCCTCCCAGACCTTCTCCAGAACCTTCTCCGGAACCCTGTTGAACCTGGCCTGGCTTTGCACCAAAGCCTCCCAGACCCTGACCTGGCTCTGCAGCATTGCACCGGAACCTTCTCCGGAACCCTGTTGAACTTTGACCTGGCTCAGCACCAAAGCCTCCCGGAACCTTCTCCGGAACCTTCTCCGGAACTCTGTTGAACCTGACCTGGCTGCACCAAAGCCTCCCAGACCTTCTCCGGAACCTTCGGAACCTTCTCCGGAATCCCGTTGAACCTGACCCGGCGCCTGCACCAGTGCACACTGGAGCTTTTCTGGGCTGAAGACCCCATTAGCTTACGCTGTTGGGGGATAAACTCGATTCAACCTGCGCAAAGAAACCCCCAACCGAAAGCAACAGAAATGATGGAGGTCACTGAATTCCACAAAGCCCACCTGCAGCTGCAGCTCCAGCTGCAGCGCTGCTTGCGGCGGGCAGCGGTACCCAAAAGTGCACGCCTCAAGCCCGCCAAGCCCATTTCGGTGGCATTTTGGTGGCATCCTTAAAGCTGCTTTGTTCAGACGTTTGAGAATGTTGAAAGAATTTCCCCACTTTGAGAGCTTCATGTACTTGTGTTCAAGCCTCGCTGATACTGGTACTTCCTCGACTGTTTCTGGCACTATACAAACCATCCAACAATAGCAACACGGTCTAGCTTTGAGCCGAAGTCATTACAGAAAATTGTAATTCATATTGAGATTCCTGCCCCGCTTGTGTCAAAAGCCAAAGGTTTTGCAAACCCTGAGGCCTGCACCAGCACCCCAAAGCTGCGATGGAACCCTCGCATCTGGTGACAAATGGCGGCCAGACCGTGGAGAGGCTCCCAAGTTCCAAGGACCTGCAAGGTCGCTCAAGCTGTTCACTTTGAATGAAATCAAAACAGAGATCTTGCCCATGAGTGAGGCTGGTCTGGGATTGTACAGGTCTGCCTCAGGTTGCAACAGCACTGCGCAATGAACAAAACAAGGCATGGATTGCGCAGTCATCCATAGAATCCCAGACCCTTGGGCTCTGGCAGCGAGTGTTGGCCGCAGGCGCACAAAACCTGTGTCACAGGAGATCCTGCTTTGTGCAAGTCGACCACTGCACCAACAAGTTTGACAACTTCGACCGGACTCTAGAAGGGATTGGCTAGAGAAGACTTTGAGATCGCTCAGCATGCACTGCATTTGTTTCTCTAATTGCTAGAGAAGATTCACAGATCGGTCTCCACTTCATCTTCGCTGCACCTCTCGGAACAGAAGTAGCAAATGTGGCCCAGCTCTTCCTTAGCTCTTCCCACAATGCATTCCACCCAGCTCTTCCAACTCCACCGAGAAGTTTCATCTGCCAAGGGACCGCATAGCGATCCAACATCGATCCCAGGTGCCTCAAGTCATTTCCAGTGACTCTGCCACAGGACCCAGCTCCATGGTTCCTTCAAGGGTGTTTCACTTGATGAATCTTGGTGCCCACAGGGCCTACATCTGCCGAGCGGCCGGATCCATTTCGATGCCTCTTGCGACTCCACCTGGAGTTGCCGACGTTGCCTTGGCTGTACATTGTAACAGCAACGATTTTTACTTCAACACTTACCAGGAATCATCATAAAGCCATAAGGGTTTCGATGCTGAAACCACCTGCTCTGCGCATGTGCAAACACATGGGCAGACAATGGACAAGATCGCTGCAATTCAAGACAATATCCACTTCTGTCCTGTGGATGGCGCTGTTCCAGGCGCCACAAGGAAAGATCTTTGGCTTTCAAAAGGCGCTCTGAAACCACTTGCCTTCCACTCATGCATGGGCATCTGAAATCTAAAGTACCCAACTTCACAGAAAAAGTCTGGCATTCAAAACAACTGAACGCGCTGTCCTGCTTGGAAATCAGAACTCTGCAAAGCTCAGGCGGCTGGGCCTCCTCAACTTCTCTGTTCGTGCCCTGGCCTCAAACGGGATATCGTCGATCGGGACATCCACCTGAAAGGACTCGAACAGCGAAGTTGAAACTCAGACGGAAAGGTTGGCAATCCGCCGGCCTGCCGGCGTGTCTGATTGGAAGGTGTTGTTCTTATTTCTGTTCTTGGCTTGTACTTGTTCCTTTGTTCTCTTGCTGCGCGTTTTGGCTTCGTCTGAGTCAAGGTCACCCCCCCTTGTTTTTGTTTTGGGCCGGATGCTATCAGGATATAGCATGAGTACTGAGCACCCTTTACATACGCTGTCAAGGCTCAAGAGAGGTATAAAGTAATCCTGTAGGCTAGGCACCGCACCGACTGGCTTTTGGCCGTGTGAGTAAGAGGTGTGTGGCTGCCTGGAAGACACTCTAGCTGAACTAATCTAAACGCTAGTGCCCCGTGGTAGCAGAGCTGTGATCCTTCATTGAAGGTGAGCTCCAGGTAGAGCCCGATATGGCACGCCATGGCTATGATGATGATGATGATGATGATGATGATGATGACTTCGACATTGCCGATGCAGATGGATGGAATCAATACGACTCTTATGCAATGAGAAGAGCACCCCAACAACCCTCTATCCATATGACGCAGCAAATGACCACGAAGGTAGCCTCGGCATACGATGGAAGAACCAGTTTTTTTGCTTTTGAAGATGCAATTGATGATTGGTGTGACATCACAGAGCTGGAACCGGAAAAACGTGGACCTGCTTTGAGGAACAGATTGGAAGGTGAAGCATCTCAGTGCAAAAGACTACTGAACGAAGAGCTGTTGAGAGACCCCAACAATGGTGCGAACTATTTCAAAAGATTCTTGCGACCTCATTTCATCAAGGGAGCCCAAACAGTGTTCTTGTATCGCTTCTTGCAGTTCATGAAGTACAACAGAGGTACCATGGATTTGCAAAAGTGGATGACTAGATTTCAACTGACTGGAAACAGACTTATTGAGTCTTGGATGGATCTCTTGCCAGATTTGGAGACCACCAGTCCAGAAGCAATTGCATATGTTACACAACGTCGTCAAGAACATGAAGCTGGTCAAGCTGAACTTGCAGGTGTTGCAGCAGCACTCCCAGGACAAGAACCACATGTCAACGTACCCTGGACGGATGAGCACGCATTGGCGGCATTCAGACAACTCAACGGAGACAGAAGAACACAACCGAGATTGGTTTTCCCCTTGAGTGACAACTTGTCAGGATTGATTTTTGCAAGTCTGGCAGATTTGACGCAAGATCAAAAGAACACACTCACAAGTATCATGACACATCGTGGAGAAACACTAGATCAGTACAATGTGCAAGAACTCAGAGATCTTTTCCTCAAAAAGTTTTGCACTACAAAGACAGCAGTAGACCCTCCTATGATGCAACCCTCTGGCATTGGACAGAGAAGATCTTTCCTCGTTCTGGAAGAAGGAGAACTAGAACGAACTGACGGCTATTGGGCCAAAGATGATGAAGATGGCGCAGAAGGTTCCTGGATGCTTTAGAAGATGCTTTCTGGGTTTACGATGACGCTGAAGACACATGGTATCAGAGAAGGTTCCAAGGCAGACAGACCAGACGAGGCAAAGGTAAAGGCAGAAGGAAAGGAAAAGGAAAAGGCAGAGGAGGACGAAGATTCTTCAGATCAAGGAAAAGAAGGGCCGAGGAAAAGGAAGAAGAAAAGACCGCTCTCACATGGTGAGTGAGAAGGATTTGAAGAAGAATGGAATGAAGGAGATGAATGACATGAACCCTATGATGGCTATTGGGCCGATGATCAGAACTGGAATGAAGGCTACTGGGCCTATGAAGGTCTGTGCTACTTAGATGAGTATGGATATTTCCAGAGAAAAGGAAAAGGCAAAGGAAAGAAAGGTAAGAAAGGCAAGGATGATGAAGGCAAAGGAGGAAAACCAGGAGATGGAAAAGGAAAGTCCAACTATGTTCAACCTCAGACCTCATCGACTCCTGCCATTCAGAACCAACAACAGCAGCAGCAACAACAACAACAAGAAGAAGAAGCTCACTACTCTTCAGCAGCATCAAGCTCAGGGCATGGTTTCTTTGCATTTGCAGAAACAAAACCAGCACGTGTGGGTGTTTTGACAGCCGCCTATGAAGAGCAGGACTACCAGAGACGCACTCCTCGAGGAGGACAAAACCAACGTGATGAAGTGGCACGGCAGAACAAAGAAGGATCCAAGAGATTTCCTGTCTGGGTCAGAGATCTTGGCACACTTAGTTCAGGTCTACAACGCCGACCAGCACCAGTGCCTAGAAAAGTTGGCTTGCAACCTAGTGAGGCTTCATGGAAGCCGTTGGCAAAAGGCACGTCATTGTTTACATATGGATACTCTGAGAAGACAGAGATACCATCTCATTCTGACCGCTCTGAAGAGATAGAGGCATCAGATGAGCAGAAGAGTGCTTTTTCATTTCATATCTTGCATGTGAGAACGGATTAGCTTTTCACACAGAGAATTCTGCACCACCAACTCTATGTATCCTTGACCTTGGATGCACAAGAGCTGTGGGCTCTCGACGAGCAGTTGAAGCCTGTTGTAGATATTTTGACTCACATCCCAACAGTGGTCTCTGGTGTGAAATTCAGCCAACAAGTTCAAGATTATCCTTTGCAAGTTCTCAACAATCCAAGTGCAATGAGAAACTTGTGATATTCAGGTATGACAATGGATGGAACACTCAGTTCACAAACTTCGACATTGTCGAAGAAGGTGATGTCCCATTGTTGATGTCACTTACACAAATGAGAAACCTTGGATTCCAATTCCAACTCGATCCAGACAAGGCTTACTTGTCCTGTGCACGTATTGGCATGAGAAAAATGGTCTTGAAGACAGCCATGAGTACTCATCTCATTCTCGATTTACAAGATGTTGCATGGTACATGAGCCAAGTACATTTCAAGACTCCATAAGTCAAGAGCTTTTTCTCACAACATGATCACTTCGAGTACAGTCAGATTGCTGTGAAGCAAGATATTCAAGAAGAAGAAGAAGCTCTGGTGACTGGTCATTTCCAGCAAGTCGATGGACTACGTCGTGAACTCATCAGGCATCACAAGGGCAAGAGACAGAACCTACATGAGATGACCAGATCAGAGACAACTCCAATTCCAAAAGATCAACTTCTTGATGGGAGAGAAACTCACATTGAGTTCCAGAAGAGCAAGAAGAAGGTTCTCCACAAGGACAACTGGCGCACTGAGAGGAAGAGGTTTTCTGACAAGATGGAGGAATTCTGGAAGGGCAAGACGGTCTACAAGATCCAGGATGACTATGAGATTCCTGAAGATGCTGTCAGAAGTGACATTGATCGTCAAGCCAAAACGTTCAGAGGAAACATACATGATCTGTTTCACCCTGAGTCAGCCTCTTCTGATCAACCAGGTGGACAGAAAAAGCCAAGCTCTCAAAAGAGAGAGGCAAGCAAACAGATTTCGAAGGGACCAAGCCTGAAAAAGATCGAGGCAGGTCCTCCTGCAGCAAAGAGGCGTAAGAAGAAACCAAAGGTCGTATCCCCAGCAAGAGGAAGATGCTGAAGATGAACTGCATAGGATTGCTAGGGAACTGAACCTTGAACCAGATGAACCTCAAGTCACTGAATCCAAATCTTCTGCACCTGCACGTGCAAGTGGTAAGCAAGATTCAGAAAGTCAAGTTGAGAAACTAGGTAGTGAAGCTCTTGAGCCTGGGCAGGTTTCTGTTCCACTACCTGGTAGTGAAGTGCAAGCCATGACACCAGCATACAGGAAGATGCTGAGAAAGCTCGAAGATAGTGTAGAACTGTACAAACTTCGTGTCAAACACTATCACATGCGTCCTGCTCAATTCAGAAGAAGGACTTACATGTTAGGACTTCCTGACTCTGTCTATGAAAAGTATGAAGACATGTACAACAAGTGTCGCGTGTGTAGTACTTCCATTGCACCACCGCCGAGAGCCAGGATTTCAGGCATACGGGCGTCCAATTTTGGAGATGTTATCTTGTTAATCATGCCGAGATCCAGTTGAGAAAGAGCAAGTACATGGTGTTACTTGTTCTTGATGGTACATCAAACTTACTTTGGGCTACGGCACAAAATTCACTGAGCAACAAAGAGACTATTCAGGCTCTAAGGTCGTGGACTGCGGAACACAATTGTATGCCGAAAGCCACTGTAGGTGATGAAGCCTTTTTCCACGAAGACTTTCTGACTTACTACAGAACTCATGGTAACAAGGAATGTCCCTGTGGTTCCAGAACCCCATGGCCAAACAGAGCTGAATCAGCTGTTAGACTCTTCAAACGACAATGGCAAATCATGTCAAAGAACCTTGAAGATGCTAGGTTCAGAGGAGTTACAGTTAGAGAAGCTGTGAAACGTACTGTTTGGCCCAGAAACACTCAACTCACTATTAGTGGCTACTCACCTTTGGAAATTGCCACTGGTAGACGACCACCAGATCTTCTGGATGTTGAAACTTCTGATTCTGCCCGACTGAGTGTTGAACCTTTAGCTGAGGACAGAACACAACAAGAACTGCAAAGGTTAGCACTGAAGGCACATCAGGAAGCAAGGCAAGCAGCTGATCTTAGACATGACATGGCCAAACGAACGATGCCATCAGATGGACCTTACAAACCAGGTGACAAGGTCTTTGTTTGGACGTCCCCTGCTAATGCTAACTCTATTGCACACAAGGCTTGGAAGAAAGAAATGTGGATCAGAGGTACTGTTTTCTCACAAGAAGGTGCTATGGTCAATGTTCATGTTGACAGTTCAGTCATGCGTGTCAACCAATCCAAAATCAGGCGTGACCACCATGAATGGCATGATGCTGCTGTTCCTGGACTTGATAATCCAGATCCTGTCCCACTTGCTGTGGAAGATTAAGATGACTATATACGAACCAGATCACAAATCCTTCGCCAAATTCTTGGAAGTACTCGGTTTACAAGTTCTGCCTTGATGTGATGAAATGGCTGCTTGATAGAGGTTTTCTTGTGATCACACCACCTGATTCAGGTTTTGCTCAGTTTCTGACTTGGAAGAAACATCAGAATGACAGAATCAAATACCACATTGGTTGTCTCCACATTGATATGACAAAGTGCTGTCGATGTGATCCTTCAACAAGAACACGCGTGTGTACTACAACTATGAAGATGATTTTGAACTCATGGAACCGAAGTATGCATTCAGCAGAGAAGGGAAACTTTGGACAGATCCACAATGGAAGGTCTTGCCATCACGCTTGTGTTCATACATTGCACACTTCACACATCTTGTTCCATGGAAGGACATGAGGCAGAACTTTCTGATTTCACTATGATGATGGAGCACGGGGTGGCGCATCTATGTTCTTGGACCGTGGTGCTGAGTGTTCATGTTTGTTGCAAGACTTGCATCATCTTGAGACCTCAATTCCAGTGCCACTGAAGCACAAACTTCCACAGAAGTTTACCACTCACGTACTTATCCAGACATTGAGAAAGATTGATCAGTCGCCAAGGAGTACAGAGGCTAGTGTCAGAGAATCAACTGACCCCAGACTCATTGAACTGATTCCTCAAATATATCAGGAAGAAGACATTGCCTCAAATGTACTTTGAAGATTGCAGTGTATTCAGAGGAACTTACGGACGTGTGAATCCTTTGTTCCAACATCCTGAGGATGCTGTCTTACTCATTTGGAAACCTGGTGACTATGATCATGTCTATTTCATGTTTGTGTCACAGTTGTATCCACATCATGAACAGTTCCATATCCATGATTGGAGCATGGTCGTCTTTTCACGTGAGATGACTGGTGCTATCAAGAAGAGTTGAAGATATTCCTACTCAAGGAAAAACATACCACCAGATAATGACGATCCTTTACATCCTGATCAGCATGTTGATGTTCTACCAAATGATGATGACATGTTGAGTGGTGATGAACCAGAGGGCCCTCTGGATTGTGATCATCAACCTGACTATGACACTGGACAAGGTCCAGATGAAATTGCTGGTGATTATCAGAAATACATCGTTCCAGATGACTATGGACCACCACCTGGTCATAACTTGGACATGCCAGGAATTCAGGACTCGGGGGAAACACATAACCCAAGTTTACCATCAACGCCGTGTTCTAATCCTGATGCTCCAATCAAAGAAATTGCTGATCCTGGACAAGATGACGTCCTTCACAAGGACCTGATCCAACTTCAGCACCAATCAGAGTTCAAAGGGAACAGAGACAGATCTCAACTGATTCTATTGGTGCCTTACCAAAGGCAAAGGCCAAGGTGATTATCAAGAGGCAAAGGTTCAATTACCAGGTCATGTTCAACCAATTTCAGTTCCTACTCAAAAACATGATGATAAAGAAGATGAAAGACCTTCACATGATCCTCATGCCTCAAGTTCAAATGATCACTCAATTCCGTTGCCGACCACTACACCAACGTCATTTGTGCCAGGCGATCATGCGCAGCCAGCGCAACAGCAGTCGTCATAAGGAACACCAGAATTTGTGTCATCATAAAAACGATGATAATGAAACAGAACCATATGAAACAGACGATACTCCTGTCTTGACTGAGGAAGAGATAGCTCAGCTTCAGGAAGAAGATGTGGACAGTGAACCTTACACATCAGACCACTCTCATTTTGTCGACATTGATGGTACTGTTTTTGTTCCTTTCGGACCCAAAATCCAAGCTGCTCCTGATTTTGGTTCATATGATGTTTCTGGTTACAATCAATTTGAACAGTATCTTGCCAAGAATGGAAAGAAGCAGCCAAAGGCAGAATCAGTGATCACTCAAGAAGTCTTGAAGAAGTATGCTAAGGAGATCAAACAAGCCAAGCTTGAAGAATTCAGACGCTTTTTAGATTTCACTGCCATGACTTTTCGTGACAAGAGAAGACACAAGATTGATAACTTATTGATAACTATGTCACTGGTAGATGGGTGCTTACCGTCAAGGTTGATAAGGATGGACAGTTCAAGAAGTTCAAGGTTAGGTGGGTATGTAGGGGCTTTCAAGATGCTCAAAAGTATGACTTACAGACTGATAGTCCTACTGCTACCAGGTATGGATTTCGTGTGGCATCTCAGCATGCAGCCTCGATGTACGGGGATTTACTCTTTTTGGACTTGAAAACTGTCTTCAGGGGGAAACGTACGACTTAGATCAACGCGTTATCCATGTTCAGTTGCCTACTGACATTGGTTTGCCTCCTTACTTGGTTGGTTTATGCACTCGTTCCGTCTCTGGACTTGCCGACGCACCTCGCTGATGGTGGAACCGTTTAGGCAATTTCTGATTTCGCTTGGCATTCAACCAACAAGAGCGGACAGATGCAAATATGTGTGTTTTGATTGTGCTTTTAAGGAGCCAAAACATGTTAGCTTTGCGGACTCTGAGGCAACAGAACCAGCACCGGTGTCCTACTATGGCGTAAGCTCACAAGAGAGTGAGGAAACGTGTGATGAATCCTCCGACACTGCTGAGGAAGTTCATAAGTCTCTTTTGGTTGAAGAGAGATTGTTTTCAGCTTGTTATCAACAAAACTAAACTTGGAAACAGACAAAGGAATTTAAGGAGAAGAAGGCTCAAGATTGTGCGTGGACGCCTGTTTTTGATGAAACAAGGTTGAAGTTTTTGGAATCTATTGAACACAAGGCTGGTTGGTATCGTTTTGAAACTGGTCATGCTCAAGTTGCACATCGTGCCAAGGCATTAACTCCTGACCCATATTATGACCGAAAGAAGTTCCATGTGAGGACTTCCATTGTGAAGCAGAAAGGCGTTTGGTGGTTGCTTGAAGTGGATCATGACATGAACAAAGAACATGCTTCCACAAGTTTGGAAGAAGAAGCGTAGAACAAGTGACACGTTCATCAGTTCTGCATCAAATCCCTGGGTCCTGTATGAAGCAGATTGAAGCTGGCATTATATATTTGTGCTCGTTTTGAAGTATTGAAGATGGCCGTATAAAACCAAATTGCTATGGAGAGAAGGTCATCACTCTCAGAGAACGGGCCTATTTGCTTACCCCTCAAAGAGCTGCTTTGAGAAGGCAGTCTATTGCACGTGCTGACTGGGAGAAGCTTCCATGGACAGAACACCTGTGTTACCTTTTCACCAGAAGCTGGGAGATGGGCAGACTACGCTCATATTATTTGAAACAAGGTCGGTACACCCAGCTTGACAATTTCCTGTATGATTGCAAGGTCAACTACACAGGCTGGATGAGAGGAGGTGGTGAACCACAAGGTTGGGAAGACAGATTTTCCATTGAACGAGAACTTTGGTCAGAAAATTTGCTTTTGTATGAGCGTGATGTGCGGATTCAAGAGGACATGGTATGGCTTGCAGAAGCTGTTTTCCAATTCTACCCGTCCATCTCGACAAATTGATCAGAGAGAACGACAAGCTTGGGGAGACTTCTGTAAAAAGAAGTATGATAATGACGTCGATGGAAATTAAATTGGACTGGAATTGAACACTTGGGGATATGACATGACGGTTCCAGGTATCGAGATTCCCATGGACAAGAAGACCATCATTCCAGATCCAGAAACACACTTTTCATTCTCCACGAAGCTTATGGTCTTTGGTATTGAACTGTACCAGAGAGATGCTCCTAGGGATTTCTGTCACTACACCAACTTTGCACACAAGAAGCTCACACAGTTTGTGGAAAGCAGGAAAGAGATGACAGCCGAGTCATACAGATTCTTTGTTGAGCATGCCTACAACCAAGTCTTCCAACATGAAACCTTTCATCTATCTGCACGCGCAAGAAACAAGGCAAGAGATCTTTGTGCAGGTGAATTTCATACATCGACTAAGCTTGATGGCTGCGTTTGGCTTGCCACTAGAGACAAGATGGGGCACGTTCCCAAAGATCAAGCAGAAGATGTTGATATGGAAGGTGATGATGATGAAGAAGAAGTAGAATTCCTACCAACATTGGAAGTCAGTGTTAGATCTCAGGTTCCAGAAGAACAGAAAGATGAAGATGTATGCGCTCAGAAGGGAGAGGAAACATCCCACCATGCAGGACACTCTGAACAGGCAGAGACACCTGAGGTGGAAATACCAAGAAGCCATTCACCTGAGGAAAGGTAGAGTCAAGCACTTTATCTCCTGTAGTTACAAGGATCTTGCACACCTGTCACATCACCTCAGGGGAATCACCACTGATACATACACGCATGAACTTGCAAAGAAAACTGAGGATACGGGTATTTGTGAGTGGGGACATGCGAGATTGGAATTTGAGGAAGATGTCAACAACTTTGATGATCAAGACCACATGGACCATGTTGGAGAGTTTGCGTTTTCAGCTGTTCCGGCTGCAAGTGGCCGGGGCGTGGCCTCAGGGTCACCTAGGTAGAGGCCTTTACGGGGCGGAGCGGACATGCAAAGGGTGGTTTGTAGCAAACATCTACCATGGCTTACGTGGCTTATTTTAATGTCTTTTTGTCATGGGGTATCCACCCATACTACCATACTACCCTATATTTCTTTGGTTGCAATGCCGTTGTCTTGATTGTCATTTCTTTCAACATTACCCCAGCAATCGGGGGATGAGACAAACTTCCAATCGAAGCCCATGGGAAACTCGTAATGGTCGATCGGGTTTGTCGCTGGCTGTGCTGGATGAATTTCAGATGGCAAGTGGTGAACCTTGCTCCCATCTTGATGTGATTTCCTGCGATCGTCTTCATCAGAACTCCGAAGGCTTCTCCTTTGCCAACATCGCCACAGTCAAAGAACTGGCCTCCCTGCGAAGTCACGGAGCCCTTGTCTTGATTGTGAAGGGATATGCTAGGAAGAAAGTCCAAGCCCTAGCTTTTGAGCCTGGAAGAATTGTGTGGAGTGCATTATCTCAGTTCGAGATTCTTTGCAAACATCGGATGAGTCAAGGGCATGTACGCTCGTCAACATGGCTTCTGATACCTCCCTTTTCGTTGAGAAAGCTGAGGGTGACCAGGAAATCCAGATCGACCAAAACCCAAAGATGACTATGTTTTGCGAAATCCGGCAAACAGATGCCACTGAGCAGGACAGGCGCGCTTATGGATCCAGCCATGCCATTGACACACATGTGATGGAAGTGATTAAGTCACCAGAAAAGGACCAGCAGGTGGTGCTCCACAAGACCTGGAAAAACCAGGCTATGTAGCCAAGAAGTTGCAAGTTCCTGAAGAGTCGCGGGATGATTTGTACCGATTGTCTGGTAGATCATCGGTGCAGTTTCGTCCGGCGCGCACTGCCTATGACCCAGCAGAAGATGGAATAGAGATTCTCCGCCTTCCCGCACCTGACTTGAAGATTAAAGATGTCTTTGAGCAGGCCTCTCAAGGCAAGTTGGAAGGCTTCCTCGGTGTCTTTGCTTCCCAACATTCAATGTATGCACGGGTTCATCCACAACACCTGGCCAAGGCAAGAAGATTTTTGAATGCTTGGAGACACATGCTTCAATGAGCAGAATATCCACGCGCAGTGCAAGTTACATTTCCGAGTTCAAGGTTTCCCAGCAGGCATCCACATCGACCAAGTCCACGAAGCCCTTCGCCAAGCCAAGTGGAATGTCATTGTGCAGCGAGTCTTGCACATGCCAGACTTGGCCCTGGCCCTCGTTGCCTCTGACTCGGCGCCGCCCTCACCTAGGATTTTGACATCAGTGGCAACGCTGCACATCGATGAGGCAGTGAGAAGGCCCCGTGCAATTTCCCAAAGTACGTCCACAGCGCAAGCCTATACGCCACAGAGCTCTCAAGGATCCTCCTCAGATAGCCCAGCTTTTCCAGCAGTGCCCAGATCCTTCCTGCCAAGCAAGTCGCAAGGAAGCTTGATGACACCGATCGCGGCGAACATTTCCAGCCGAGCTGATAGCCTTGAGCAGCAGTTAGCACGTGTCACCAATGAGTTGGAGACAGTTAAGACAGAGCAGAAGAACACATCTGCCCGGTTGGATGACATTGCGAAGAGCCAAGATCGAGGATTTAGCCAGCTCATGAATGCCATCACGGACTTGAAGAATGAGAGTAGCTCTCCCGCGATCCCATCCCCGCATCACCCTGCAAATATCCCAGATATTGATCATCATCATGATGTTCTTAAGCTGTTTCAGAAAAAAGTTAATGTAAGGCTGGCGGATTCGATGGGTGGAAAACTAAGGACCTCCAGGCATTACCCCCATGTGGTTGGGTTGGGTTTACCTTTGTCATGCAACTTGCTGAAGCTTATGGGGTGTGGCCTAAGGTTTTAAGGATGGTTGCTGTCACCGCTATTTCCAAACGAGCGCCTATTTCCTCCCCCCAAAATGTGCGAGCAATCGGGGTATCTTCTGCCATTTATGGAATTTGGAGTTCGTTGGGGTTCCGACAACTTGCCCCATGGATGGCACAAGTTTTCCCCAACAATTTATTGGGAGGAATTCCGAATAGGCAGGCCTTCGAATCTGAATTGTCATTATCATTGGATTTCCATGAAAATAATTTCCGGGATGACCCCATTGCAATCTTTATTGATCGAACTATATAAATGTTTTGACCTTTATTACCTGAATTAGCTATGGGGTTGGCCTATTCTCTGGGTATCCCTGATCAATTTTTTCGGGCTACCCTCGCATTTTATCACCATCAGGTAAAGATCTTCAAACTTGGGAATGCCTACGGTAGAAAAGTAATGGGAACAAATGCTGCTGTGCAAGGCTGTTCTATGAGCATCATTATGGTCAATTCAATGTATGCAATCCTTTCAGCGCATCTTCAGCGATTGTACCCCAGAGTTTCATCAGCATGCTTTTTTGATGATGTGAAATTTTGGGCTAAGGGTTTGCTTCCTCCGATCTTGAAAAATCATTCAATGATCTTGTTGCTTATGACACCGCAGTAGGACAAAAAATTAAACTTCGATAAAACATTCCTGCTAGCCAGAAAAACAAAGAAAGCAGAAGAATTTTTGCGGCGAGTCCGGGTCAAAGTATCAAGGAAGACAGGTGCGAAATCACTTGGGTTTACACACCGTGTTGACCGATTAAAATCTGCAACATTCCAAAATTCTCGGGTAGAATCAGCTGTTCGTTCCCTGAAGAAACTATCTTGTTGACCGTGTAATGAACATGACTTGACAGGGTTCATCCATTCTGTTGCCCATTCTAAGTGGTTGCACGGTGTTGAATGCCAATTACCGAACAATACGAAACTTGACAAATTGAGAAAGGCAGTGGTTAAGGCGTTGTCAAAGGCTTAAAAACCAATAGGTCCCCTTATCTTATTTTGGCGAGGTCATGACCCTGAAGCTGCCGCTTTCAAACGAATTCTATCTAGACTAAGGGACTTGGCCTTTAAGGATCCCGCAGCTGCTGCTCGGCTCGTGAGCAGCGCCAAAGAGAAACGGCGAACCTGCTCAGCAAATTCCAATGGAGCGGCCAATGTTCTGGCTGTCGTCTTCAGCCGGCTCCACTTGTCCTTCCGTGAAGATGAATGCATGACATTTTCCCGGCCAGGTGACACTCCGATTGATTTACTCTACGGATCTAAGAAGAATTTTCACGAGGAACTTGCAAGATCAGTTCGTGCAATGTTGTTGGCCCAAGTCCCAGCTAGGCACGACTGGCAAGGCGAACTTGATCTCCACATCGATATAGCCAAAACACGCATTCTCGAAGACGCTTCTTTGGCGTCATTTTCTGACAGACAACTTGCGCAGAACGCAATTCAAATCCTGCCAAAGAATCATGCCTACACGAAGTCCCTATTGCGGGTCTTGAGGACTGGCAGTGTTCTTACTCGAGTACGATGCAAAGCCGCGGGAATTACTACACAGATGATAAGTGTGAAGGATGCGACCAAAGAGACGACCACCTCATTTATTCAAATCGTGTGGTCTCTACGAAAGGAATCGACCTTCAAGTTTCTTCCACGACACAACATGGTGTACAGGCATTTTCCCAGAAGGTGAATTAATCACCCAGTGGCGGCAGGAAGTTGTCTCTAGGCCCGTTCTTCCTATGGATGATTTTCAAGCTTTTGTGCCTGAAAGTCCCATTTTTGTTGATGGCTCTTGTTTTCATCACTCTTGGGCACCAATGAGATCTGCTGCAGCAGCTGTTGTTTCGAAGTGTGGGTGCTCAAAAGCTTATCTCCTACTAGGCCTTGACCAAACAAGCCAACGGGCTGAGATATTTGCAGTCATCGCAGCTTTGTGGCACTGCGCCGGAAATATCACGATTTATTCCGATTGTGCAAATGTAGTCAACATTGTCAACTTCTTACGATGCTGTGGTTTCTCAAATAGAGGTATCATCAATCTTGACAATCGGGATCTGTGGGTGTTGTTCAATTTTATGGCCAACTAGCGAGGCCAGCCTTTCACGATGTATAAAGTTAAAGCCCACTGTGGTAAACACGACCTTTGTCAAGATCCTTTTCTCACCGAAGGTAATTCTTGTGCTGACAAGTTAGCAAAAGATACGGCCAGAGCTTTCCTCGAAACCCGCCAACAAACGGCCTGCGAAGAACTTGCGTTGGCCATACGTTGGCCACACGCAGTTCGCTCTTCAAAATGCTACCAGCGGAAATACCTGCGGGGCAAGATTTTTTTCCCGACTTCATCATTTGTATGCTCTTGCGCCCCCAAAACTCGGATTTCTCCAAAGGGTTCTGTTTGTTCTGGGACATGTCGCCCACTTGTAATCCGTGCCGGTGATGCCGAAAACATGCTCATTTCTTGCGTTAAGCGAGGCGAACCAATTAGCCCTGCTATCAGAACTAAAGTGTCTTCTCACCATAACAGGTATTTCGCCATCGCTTATCCCCAAGAAATGTGGCAGCCATTGGTCACAAGTCCAGATCCTGCAATTTTGATTGACGGTCCCACGCGGCTTAGTCCCAGCGCAGCTGGCGCTATTTGTGATTTTTTCTCGCAATCGGCATGGGTCGTTGGGTCGCATAGATCCATCCATGGAACGTCGTGGGTTGAGATCGTGGCAGATTTTATTTTCCAGTTTGGATACTTTCCGGGTTTCATAAAAAAATCCATGACTTTGAAAGTGCTTGTCCAAAGGTTCAAGCGAGCTACCATGCGATTGTTCCAATTCCACCAGCTGTCCATTAATGCCCTGAGATCTACACATTTTCTGAGTTTTGGATTTTGCCACGTTGCATCCCTGCACATTTCTCGTTCCTTCCATTTTCCGGATCATATCTTCGCTTTCTTGATGGGGTGTGCCTCCAGATTTGCTGCAAAAAAAAATCCGCTCAATTTTGTGCCACCTTTACATGAGTTCTTTGATTGATGATGCTTGCGTTCAAATTAAATGGCATTCGACTACGCCGTCTTCGCCCAGTTTCTTAGCTTGGAGGTGGCTGCGTTGTTGGAGAGTTTGCGTTTTCAGTCAATGAGACGTGCGTATCTCGTGACCACAACATCTTTATGGTTGCCCCTACAGACAAACATGCCCACACCCACTTCTTGTTCATTTGAAACCTTCTGATATGGAATGGGAAGAGAAGCGTTCCTACATGCGTCCTCAAAAGAAGCAAGAGCGAAAGGGAAAGAGGAAGGCTATTCAGAAGTTGAACAAGAGAAAAGGGTGTGGCTTCGGCGAAGGTCCTTTACTGGACGAGTCTTGGAGCAACTGGGATGGTTATGGCGAATGGGTACAAGATGACACTGGTCATGGTGGATCCTCATCTTCCGCATCGTGGGCGTGGAGACCGAAAAACAGGCGAGTGTATACTTCTGAAGAAGAAGATAACACAGCATGATTTTGCTCAGCACAGTTTTTCTGTGAGCTCATATTTTTACACAAGATGGTATATACTCTTGTTAGTAGGAGATAATACCTCTACTGTGTCCAGAATTTCATCTTTTCAGTGTAGATATATACTCTTGTACATAGAGATAATAATAATATCACATTTTGTCTCCATACATTTTCCGCCGAGCAGAAAAAATTGAAGCGAACGAATCAAATACCAACTCCGAATTTTGTCCATTGTCCGCTTGAATGTGCGGCTTTGGAGATCCGATGTTCATCCGTTTATTTTGTGATTCGGTCAACTTTTTTCCATCTGCCCCGAATTTTTGAATCTTGCAATTCGAATGTTTGGAGGAGAATTTTTCACACCGCTAGTGCATTTTTCTATGTTCGACCGTGCTTCGCGCACCATTGTCGAGAAAAAGTCATTCGTGAATCCGCTGCGTGACACTTCGACATGTCTTTAAGACATTTTGTCGCAATCAATCCGCTAGCGATCTGTTTGATTTTGTGTAGAAACCACTGCGCAACTTCCGCTCTTTTTTGGTGATTAGCCAACGTGTAGACTAGTTACGGGCTAAAACTCTTACTCTCACTTGGGTACGACACAGCGTAATGCTCAACTCATTGCCTTTGAATTTGTGCCTGTGTTTTCGTTTTGGGCTGGATCCTATCAGGATATAGCATGAGTACTGAGCACCCTTTACATAGGCTGTCAAGGCTCAAGAGAGGTATAGAATAATCCTGTAGGCTAGGCACCCCACCGACTGGCTATTGGCCGTGTGAATAAAAGGTCTGTGGCTGCCTGGAAGACGCTCTATAGCTGATCTAATCTAGACGCAATGTTCGACACTTTGCCAAGAGGCTATGGATCAATGCTGATCAAAAGGAAGCAAAGCAAACCATAGGCGCAAAATGGACGCAACTGATTCCGCCTCCTTCGGGGCGCGCTAGGCTTTCCAGAAAGACACGCCGATGGAACTGGAGCCGATCAGGTCGATGGAGCCGACGAGGGGCCGCTGGCCGGCGCTGGAGCCGATGAAGCCGATGGAGCCGATGAGGCCGCTGCATGGAGCACGCTGGAGCCGATGAGGCGATGTGGAGCCGCTGGAGCCACTGGAGTCGATGAGGCCGATGGAGCCGATGAGGCCGCTGGAGCACGCTGGAGCTGGTGCCGATCAGGCCGATGCAGCCGATGAAGCTGATGGAGCCGATGAGGCCGCTGGAGCGTGCTAGAGCCGATCAGGCCGATAGACGCTGGAGCCGCTGGAGCCGATGGAGCCGATGAGGCCGATGAGGCCGATGGAGCCGATGAGGCCGATAGAGCCGATGCGGCCGACCGCAAAATCGACGCCAACCGTCAATAGCACCCCCCCTCTTCCCTACTCCTACCCCTACCTACTCCTACTACTACTGCTACTGCTACTACTACTACTACTACTACGACGACGACTACTACTACTACTACTACTACTAAACTACTACTAAACTACTACTAAACTACTACTAATAAACTACTACTACTAAACTACTACTACTAAACTACTACTACTAAACTACTACTACTAAACTACTACTACTAAACTACTACTACTAAACTACTACTACTAAACTACTACTACTAAACTACTACTACTAAACTACTACTACTACTAAACTACTACTACTAAACTACTACTCTACTACTACTACTACTACTACTACTACTACTACTACTACTAAACTACTACTAAACTACTACCAAACTACTACTAAACTACTACTAAACTACTACTAAACTACTACTAAACTACTACTAAACTACTACTAAACTACTACTAAACTACTACTAAACTACTAAGTAAACTACTACTACTAAACTACTACTACTAAACTACTACTACTAAACTACTACTACTAAACTACTCTACTACTACTACTACTGCTACTACTACTAAACTACTACTAAACTACTACTAAACTACTACTAAACTACTACTAAACTACTACTAAACTACTACTAAACTACTACTAAACTACTACTAAACTACTACTAAACTACTACTAAACTACTACTAAACTACTACTAAACTACTACTAAACTACTACTAAACCACTACTAAACTACTACTACTACTACTACTACTACTACTACTACTACTACTACTACTACTACTGTACTACTACTGAACTACTACTAAACAACTACTAAACAACTACTAAACAACTACTAAACAACTACTAAACTACTACTACTACTACTACTACTACTACTACTGCTACTGCTACTGCTACTGCTACTGCTACTGCTACTGCTACTGCTACTGCTACTGCTACTGCTACTGCTGCTACTGCTACTGCTACTACTGCTACTACTGCTACTACTGCTACTACTGCTACTACTGCTACTACTGCTACTACTGCTACTACTGCTACTACTGCTACTACTGCTACTACTGCTACTGCTACTAAACTACTACTAAACTACTACTAAACTACTACTAAACTACTACTATACTACTACTAAACTACTACTAAACTACTACTAAACTACTACTAAACTACTACTAAACTACTACTAAACTACTAAACTACTACTCTACTACTACTACTACTGCTACTACTACTGCTACTACTACTGCTACTACTACTAAACTACTACTAAACTACTACTAAACTACTACTAAACTACTACTAAACTACTACTAAACTACTACTAAACTACTACTAAACTACTACTAAACTACTACTAAACTACTACTAAACTACTACTACTACTACTACTACTACTGTACTACTACTGAACTACTACTAAACAACTACTAAACAACTACTAAACAACTACTAAACTACTACTAAACTACTACTACTACTACTGCTACTGTTACTGCTACTGCTACTGCTACTGCTACTGCTACTACTACTACTACTACCACTACTGCTGCTCCTACTACTACTACTACCACTACTACTACTACTACTAGTACTACTACTACTACTACTACTACTTTGGACGACCGACGACGGCAGCGAGGGGACGAGGACGACGACGACGACGTCGGCGTGCGACGTT
>CAMXCT020000189.1:203911-213911 GCA_947184155.2 Cladocopium goreaui
CTCCTACTTCTACTTCTATTCTAATCTATTATAATTCGACTTATGTACTAATATAACTTAATACTACTTACTACTACTTACTACTACTTACTACTACTTACTACTGCTTACTACTACTTACTACTACTTACTACTACTTACTACTACTTACTACTACTTACTACTACTTACTACTACTTACTACTACTTACTACTACTTACTACTACTTACTACTACTTGATACTACTTACTACTACTTACTACTACTTACTACTACTTACTACTACTTACTACTACTTACTACTACTTACTACTACTTACTACTACTTACTACTACTAACTACTACATACTACTACATACTACTACTTACTACTACTTACTACTACTTGCTACTACTTACTACTACTTACTACTACTTACTACTACTTGCTACTACTTACTACTACTTACTACTACTTACTACTACTTACTACCTTATGGTCGGTTTGAACTTGTGCTACTTGCATTAAGTTGTAAGTATGGTTTAACATGAGTTTAATTAAGGTAAGTGGATGTTAAGTAGGCAGTAAGTAACTTAGTGTAAGAGCCTACTTGTAGTCAGTTGAAGTTACTTGAAGTAAGTTGCATTTAATTAACCTACTTGTGAAGTAGGAATTAAGTAGGTGGAAGCTGTTGGTGCTTAAGTTGTCTAAGTTAGTTTTTCTAACTTAGTTCTACTTATGTTCTACTTATTTCTACTTAACCTAGTTATGCTTTTTATTGGCTTTTGAAAGTTTTTTCCAAACGGTATGTAGTTTGGCTTTGTTTTCTTAGTTTTTGTTTGAGCGCGTCTTTTAGATGGAAAGTCAAGTTTTTCGTTGGTTATGTGTCAATGTTGACGAAATGTTTGCATGGTTGAGCGGTGTGTCCGCTTTTTTTGTTTTTGAAAGAGACCAGCTGGAGCATTACACGCAGATGCTGCAAATCGCATCTCTCCCGGCGCATGTATAAGTATAGAAATATCTATCTATCTTTCTTTCTTTCTATCTATCTTTCGATCTCTCTAACTGTATATTTTTGCATATCAAAGAAAATAGAGCGGTCTGTCCGCTTGTTGCATTGCTATATGTCCTGCGGTATGTCCGCTCTTGTTGTCTGTTTCGCATGTCTCTCGGCCTCAGTTTTCCTCTTGCTTTCTGTCTCTTGCTCCAGAACTTGGTGAGCTCTGCTCTTTCTTGTCTGTGCTTTTTTTTAACTCAATCTCTGCCCTGGCTGGTGTGTTGCTATCTCTGTGCTATCTCATGCTATCTCTGTGCTATCTCTGTGCTATCTCTGTGCTATCTCTGTGCTATCTCTGTGCTATGTCTGTGCTATCTCTGTGCTATCTATGCTATCTCAGGTGGGGGACAGTGCTTTGATCTGCGCTATCTCTGTGCTATCTCTGTGCTATCTATGCTATCTCATGCTATCTCTGTGCTATCTCTTTGCTATCTCTCTGATATCTCTTGAATATTTCTCTCAAATCTGTGGCCTTTACACAGACTGATGCAGAAGATGCTGCCCACCCTGAAGGACATGCACCCCAGTCTCGTTTGGCAGGTGTCCGTGGTGACTGAGGATCTTCTCACGCTCTTGTCCTAGTCGTACACATGCAGTGGGCCTTTGTAAAAGAAACCATGCGCGGGAATTGTTTTGCTATCTCATGTATTTGCGTTTCAACATATAAAAGAACAATATTTATCGTTTTTCAATACAATGCATTAATATTAGCGGTGTGCCCGCTCAATGATATATATAGGAAGCGGTGTGACCGCTATCAAGATAAACATATATTATGTATAGCATAACTAGTTATATAATATTATATCTGTTCATGTCTGTCTTTAAGTTTTACTAACCAAGAGCGGTGTGACCGCTCGAAAGCATCGATAAAAAAATTGTTTCCTTATTGAGCGTCGAGCGCGGCAAACCCCAAAACAAGTTCTTCTGCTTAGTCAGCGCGCCCATGCTGTTTCACCAAAAATATACCAAAAAGCTCTCGAAAACTAAAGTTAGTTTAACCTCTCCAAACCTAAGTTCGGATTTCTTTCTCACTTTTTTCAAAAACAAGAAGTTTCTACTATGTTCTACTTATTTCTACTTATTTCTACTTGTATACTACTTATGTTTACTTGTAAGTAACTTGTGACCAACTTAAAAATACTTACGTTTAGTATTAGTTTTAAATTACAACCTAAGTAGGGTATAAGTAAACATAACTAGCATAAGTATTTGTAAGTTTGCATAAGTAGCACAAGTTCAAACCGACCATTAGGTACTACTTACTACTACTTACTACTACTTACTACTACTTACTACTACTTACTACTACTTACTACTACTTGCTACTACTTGCTACTACTTACTACTACTTACTACTACTTACTACTACTTACTACTACTTACTACTACTTACTACTACTTACTAGTACTTACTACTACTTACTACTACTTACTACTACTTACTACTACTTACTACTACTTACCTTACTTACGACTACTTACGACTACTAACTACTACTACTACTACTACTACTACTACTTACTACTACTTACTACTACTTACTACTACTTACTACTACTTACTACTACTTACTACTACTTACTTACTACTACTTACTACTACTTACTACTACTTACTTTACTACTACTTACTACTACTTACTACTACTTACTACTACTTACTACTACTTACTACTACTTACTACTACTTACTTACTACTACTTACTTACTACTACTTACTACTACTTACTACTACTACTACTACTACTTACTACTACTACCTACTACTACTTACTACTACTTACTACTACTTACTACTACTTACTACTACTTACTACTACTTACTACTACTTACTACTACTTACTACTACTTACTACTACTTACTACTACTTACTACTACTTACTACTACTTACTACTACTTACTACTACTTACTACTACTTACTACTACTTACTACTACTTACTACTACTTACTACTACTTACTACTACTTACTACTACTTACTACTACTCTTACTACTACTTACTACTACTTACTACTACTTACTACTACTTACTACTACTTACTACTACTTACTACTACTTACTACTACTTACTACTACTTGCTACTACTTACTACTACTTACTACTACTTACTACTACTTACTACTACTTACTACTACTACTACTACTACTACTACTACTACTTACTACTACTTACTACTACTTACTACTACTTACTACTACTTACTACTACTTACTACTACTTACTACTACTTACTGCTACTTACTACTACTTACTACTACTACTACTACTACTACTTCTTCTACTACTACTACTTCTACTTCTACTTCTACTTCTTCTTCTACTTCAACTTCTACTTCTACTTCAAATTCTACTTCTACTACTACTACTACTACTACTACTACTACTCCTCCTCCTCCTACTCCGACTCCCACTCCCACTCCTACTCCTACTCCTACTCCTACGCCCACTCCGACGCCTACTCCGGCTCCTCTACCGACTCCTCTACTCCTCTACTCCTTCCTCTCTTCTTCCCCAAGTACTACACTGGTAGTGCTGGTAGCTAATGACATTGCCTTCGGCGTTACTGTCGTCTACAGGTACTCGTCACAGGACGCACACGGTACTGATCGACCAGTACTCATTTGGTATGCGTTCCATTAGCTGTTCCAGCACGCACTTGCTACTCAAGCTGCTTCTGATCTTCGGCTCTGTCTTCGTCTTTTCTTCTCTCAGGTTTCCACCTAGCGTGCACGTCAACCTCTTTTTGGGCAATCTCTCTCCCCTGTCTCCTTCCATGCAGCAGTCTGCTGTCAAGCCAGAGGCTCATACATAGTACCCACCGGGGGCGGTACTAAATTGGTATACGGTATACAGTCAATGAGTTATTACAGCAAACCTTGCTACACAAGCCGCTTCTGTTTTACGGCTTTGTCTTCGTCTTCCTTTCTTATTCTTCTTATTATTCTTCTTCTTCTCCTCCTTCTTTTCTCTTCTGCTCTCTCGCGGGCTTCCACCTAGAATGCACATCAAACTCCCTTCGGGCCACCTCTTTATCGCCGGCGGGCTTGCCGAAGGCAATTTAATATGGTGGCAACCATTTGCGGCACCTGAGGCAAAGAAAAGGATCTTGAACATAGAGCATCAGCTGATGCAACAAGATCCGGATATTCCGCACGAAAAGCTGCCTAGGTGCAGGTCAAAATGCGAAATTCTGATGAGCCTGATGGCTCAAAACTGGCATGGTCCTGAAGAACATGGAAATCGATATAGTTTCAGCTGAGATGCTGCTCCCTCTGAGTGCATGCCATTCGCATCTGCCTGGCTTGGAATCGCAAATATACTTGCAAGGCTGAAAGATCGGTCTAGGTCAGTATGGCATCTTGCTTGAACAATGGCACAGAGTCCTACCTGCCTGCTGCACTCGCTGGCAAAACTCATCAATACTCTTGATGAGGCGAACGCGCACATCTTTTTCCCGGTTGAGCACTGCCTGATCCACATCAGGGGCCCAGTCGCATTCAAATCCCAAAAAGTTTTACTTGGCTTGAGAGTTTAGGACAAAGCAGAGATTCCACACAGACACAAGAATTTTGCCCTGCATGCTATGGAATTTGTTGGGTCCCACCACCAGTATCACGTATCATTGAGGTGCAGCAGTGCGGAGTGTGACGCTTCGTAAAGTAATCTGCCATTGTCGCACCTGTTTCAAGCTTTCCACCGAGTTCAAGTGGCCACGAAGCATCTGTCATGAACAGTGTGAAACAGCCAAATCCCCGTCGAAGATACACGAAATGGCGAGAACAATGGCTGGACATGGCTAGACTTCATCATGTGCAACCTGCAAGTCTCAATTAGAAGAGACGGCGTGTCTTCGAGTTTCCCGTTCACAACTTCAAGGTAACAGCTCCACGACCTCGAAGTCTTCCCTTCCTTCACGTTCTGCTTCGGCGCAGCTCTGCCGCAGTTCAGCACCTTTTGCTTCAATGCCCTCACGAGTTTGCATGGCTCGAGTTCAAGGCAAATTTACAAAAAAAAAGATCATGAATGCTAGGAAGCCCTCAGCACCATATTCACCAAGTTGCTGTACTGGCATGGGGGAAGTAGTTGCAAACTTTAAATGAAATGTAGCAATTGTTCTTGAAGAGTTGGGGCACTATCGGCAAAATTATGAAAAATTCTGATAAATTATAGGTGTTGTCAGGATTGTCTTGGAACATGGGATATACACTGGTATATCTGTAACTGGTATAATTCCAAAGGTGAACCATCTGTGGGGATTGTGTCAATTACAGTACATTGTAATCATGTCATCATTTCCACCAAAACCATCGCCGCCAGAAAAACAGCCGCGCCTTGACAGCCTCTGAAAGCTTCTTCCGCTGTGCGCGGAGCTCGGGCAAGAGCTGGCGAGCAGCCTATGGCATAAATCGTAGAAATTTGAAGAGCTATGCCTTTTCTGAAGGGCCTTCCCCTGCTTTCCCATGCCCGAATGTCATGTTTAGCAATCTTTGTGATCTTTGTGATGCTTGCTTTTCATCAAGGCGGTTCTGCGCCATTCATCTCACATCTAGGAAATCTGCGTCCATCGGTTCCATTTCATTCCATTTCATGGCCTGGAGCTTGCTTCTGAACTCCTTGCAAAGCAGGAGTTTGACGAAGTAACAATCATTGTTTTGTTCCCCACATTGACGTGTGGGGTTTTTGTTTTTAGTGCTGTATCCGCTCCGCCTTCCTCCGTCCTCCCGTCCCTCCTCCCGCCTGTCACACACTTGCTCAGAAACATCTTATCGAATTACTGATGTGGAATGCATCTCACGTGCAAAAAACAATCCAGTAAAGCCTGACAGGAGAAAGTGGATGACTAGGCGTGAGAAACAGTAAAGAGGAATTCTTTCTACGTCCTTGCTAGATGCAACTGTTTCATCTGACGAAGTCAGCAGTAAATCAGATTGCGAAAACCGTACAGTGGTTTGAAAACAGGTGGAAACAAAGTTCCAGGTATGTTTTCAGCGTCCTTGCTCTGAGGAAGGTTCTGATGCAACTTTGTCCATTATGAAGAAAAGGAAACGAAACGACATGCCGGTTCTGGGCTTAGCCGGTAGCCATGGACGATAAACTGAAAATTGGAAATTGCAGGTACGTCGGGATGATCAGTCCCGATATCACAATCTCAAACCACCGTCTTCGTTGGGCAGTGGATGGAATGAGATTCACTGCCCCCCTGCATGAAAATGAAATCAGAAAATCATGAACCACAACAAAATAAAAGTGCACCGAAGTACCGGATAGAAGTTTTACATCTGTACAGATGGTCCACACACACGCCCCGCTGCCGCGAGGCTTTTCTCTGGAGATCACCAGCGGTGAAAGGCTATTATCCGTTCCCTGAAGCGGAAATGGCTTCAAAATACAGGGAAGAAATCAGCTGCTGAATTATTCCTACAGCTCACAAGGCCTCGTCAGAAAATGCCTCCATGCGACGGGCTTGATCTGACAATGTGCGGGTAGATTCTGCCAGGTGACTGGCAAGATGAGCCAAGTCTGCTGCCGAGAAGATCTCGACCGGATGTCTTGACAGGTCATCATCTGGATCCTCGAGACGTTCGAGTATTGCCATGTTGGCATCCCTGTCATTGTTGAGAATGTTCCAGAAGAAGGTTGCCAGTTGTTGAATCTGGACAGGTGGTGGAGTAATGTCCACATTGGCGATGATGGAGTCGGTGTCATCCATGCCAGATTCTTGTACCGATACTGGGCTTTCTGGAGCTTCATGGTGATGGGGATGCCAATTTCCATCCGGGGGAATCTCTGGAATTTGGAAATAGCGACGCCAGTAGTTGGCAAGTTGGGAGGATTGATCCCAAGAGTCAATCCAACCGTTTCGACCAGCACGAATGTGGCCGATGATCCCATTGAAGAAGAACTCCGGCTGCCTGTTTCGATGGATCCCACGTCGATCCACTTCCGTCACCATCAGTCGGCGAAGTGCCGGTTGGGAATTGTCATCATGAGGCGTTTGAACCTCGACAAAGTAGTATGCGTGAAGCTGACGACGAGTTTCTGCCAATTCCATCTGGAGTGGATAAGCTTCTTCTGCAAGTCTTGGAAGAATTGGAGTCTGGTGATCGGCAGGAGCTGGGATGGGTGTGGCCGTGTCTGCCGTTGAATACCCATAATGGGACGTATGGTCACCTGATCCTGCAGGTAGGATGGAAGGTCCAGCATCAGGAGCTGTAGGATCAGTGTCACTGCGAGACGGAGTAAATGAGTCCGAAGGAGCAGCAGTGCTACTGGGATATCCATGACTACGAGATCTCCATGAATGACGACGTGGCATGCTCATGGACGATGAAGGATACGTGAAGCCGGCAAGAAGGGAATCACGTTTGGTCATGGTATAGCTGGAGCCAAGTGCTGAAAAAGAGCCAATAAGTTGGAAACAAAACCAAAAAAGGTCAAGGACAAGAAGACGAAAAAGAAACCAAAACCAAGTCGGCAATGCAAAGGAACTTTTTGACCATCTCAAGGAAGCATGTTGCGATTGGGAAGCGCTTCATGGCAGCTCATGCGCATGATATAAGGCTGAAGGTGAGACGTAAACGGTCGAATATCATTGGGAAACAACAGGCCACATTCTTGACCTTCAATCCAATGAGGCCGGAAATCATGGAGAAGATCAACAAGTCGGTTTTCGTTGCGGAGAGCAAATGTATCTCCAGTTTCGTCTTGCCATCTGATGTCCATGGAAGACGGGGGCAAGTAGTGGTCCCAGGTGTACCAGATGTGCTGGCTGATGCAATAAAGAAGGTTGTACACAGTGAAGGATTCGAGACGATGGGTATTGAGTAAGACATTGTAGGTGAACAGGGCTCGTTCTTCCACCCTGCTCAGGGACGGTGTGACATCGCATGTCGTGGCATCCATGACATCATCATGGGTTTTGGTCATGAGTGGACGGACCGATTGAAGATCCACAATCGCAAGTACTTTCCGGAGACGAGGTGCAGGGGGTACCTCAGGTCTTGGATCATATGGTCGCCCACGTTGTTGTGAGTGATGACTATGCCACATGGGTTCGTCCCGCGAACGAGAACGTTCAGGAACGGTTCGTCTATAAGCTGATGAATGAGCCATATTTGCTGAGAAAAACGAGGAATGGAAGAAGAGACAAACACAGAACAGGAGAAAAAAGAAACCACAAGGAAGGAAGAAGAAAGGCCCAAACGAGAGGAAAACCTGTTTAGTGACCCCACATGCAGGCTCACGTCTTTCACGCATTGACAGTGCAATACTGTTAGTTAGTCTTCCGCCTCTGGTTCGAGGGGTGGGTTGGCACGACCGTGTTGGTCAAAAGTCCCAAGTGTCTGCTTCAGGATGCCCCATCTCAATTTGCATACCTGGGGATCGCGATGAAGTCTTGCACCGATCGTCTTCCAAGAAGGACGGGACTTTGTGTCCTGTTTCATACTCATCAGCTCTTGATCATCTGCGTTGGTCCATGGACGGAATGGTGGATCACGAGGTGGATCCGTTGGATTTGGCTGAAGGATTCGATGCGGTGGAGATGCTGGTGCCTTGGGATTGGGAGTCAACGTAAGTGCAGAGTTACCAGGAGGAATGGTAACGTGGGATGTAGACTCGCCACGATGGCCATAATTGACTTCAGTGTCGTGAACGGAAGCCGCTGCTGATGCGGCATCGCCGTCAGAGTCATCAGAATTGAGGGCATTGGTAACGGCTTCTGAGGTAATTGGAAGCGGGCCAGGAATGACGTCTCCCTTTGCCATCGACAGTGGAGTTTCCGGAGGATTGGACAATTTTTGTCTCTTCTTTGGTTGCGGGTCAACTGTTGAAGAGACCCTTTGTTTGGAACGAACCGGAACTGGGATTGTGGTCCGAGGTATTCCGCGTCCAGGTTCAATGCTAGATGGATTTCCTGGATTAGGATCGGGATCCGACATGGGAACTGGGCTGTGGATGCCAACAGGGTTGGTGGATGAATGGTCCCGTTCCATTTGAGATGGAGGTCGCAAGGTGGTGGGACGAAGGTTGGGTTCAGGATTTTCCACCATGTGAGACGGGATGCCTCCATGTGTTACCATTGTGGGTGATACTGACGATGGAGGAAAAGGAACGAAAGTGCGCAGGCTTCTTGATCTCATGCTGTCAAGACGGAGATTTTGAGGAGGCAAATAGTCCTCCCATTCAATGGAGGGTTCGAAAAAGGGAAGAAGCCCTGCCAAATAATTCAAATGCATCAGAGCCCGAGCCAGATGGTGATGGAAAGCACGACCTTGAGCGTGATCCATCAGAGGGAATGTCACCGTGAGAAGAAAGGAGCGAGCGAAGGTTGAGCCAAGAAGCTGCCAAGAGACAAACAAAAAGACACACGACAAACCAAGAGGAAACCGAAAAGAGACAAAACCAAGGAAAGAAAGAAGGAAAACAGCCAAAAAACACACGCAAACAAACCAAAAGGAACCGTGGGCAAGCAAGCGGGAAGCCCTTGTTTGACACTGTGGTGGAAAGTACTGATGCTGAATCAAGAGTTGATCAGAGATTGTCTGGAGTTCCTCCTTGGGAAACCCAGCGCGAGTGTACAAATGAATTAATTGGGTCAGACCTTGTTGAACACGAAAAGCTGGGAAAGCACCCTTGATGACGATGTGGCAGCGTGAGCGGAAACCACTGAGAAGGACCGTTGGAGGGGAAGCTGAAAAAGGTGAAAGGACTTGAGAGATATTGGTTGGTCCTTGATAAATCAGCTCCAAGGGTTTTGTTTCGAGCATAAACCCAAGATATTCTTGGTCAGGTTCCGTCTCGAGGATTATGGGTTTTCCGTAGAAGCCGTCGTCCAGGAGAACTTCATATGGTGCAAGTTCAGTGAGGCGTTTGTCACCAAAGATCAGACGATTGTCAACATATCGGATGTGTCGAATGAACAATGATGGTTAGAGAGGATTTGGCGAAAGGTACTGGACCAAATTTGC
>CAMXCT020000189.1:218911-269240 GCA_947184155.2 Cladocopium goreaui
GACCTGGGGAATTGCCAAAAGGAGCTTTTTCTCGAATCCTTTTCGTTTTTTTCTCGTGTTGGCAATTTTTCCTTTCTGTGCCTTTAAAACTGACTTGGGGAATTGCCAAAAGGAGCTTTTTCTCGAACCCTTTTCGTTTTTTTTTCGTTTTGGTAATTTTTTCCTTTCTTTGCCTTTAAAACTGACCTGGGGAATTGCCAAAGAAGCTTTTTCTCGAACCCTTTTCATTTTTTTTCATTGTTTTTTTGTTTTTTCTTCGTTTTGGCATTTTTTTCCTTCCTTTGCCTTTAGAATTGACCTCGGGAATTGCCAAAAGGAGCTTTTTCTCGAACCCTTTTCATTTTTTTCATTTTTTTCATGTTTTTTCGTTTTTTCTTCGTTTTGGCATTTTTTCCTTCCTTTTGCCTTTAAAATTGACCTAGGGAATTGCCAAAAGGAGCTTTTTCTCGAACCCTTTTCATTTTTTTTCATTTTTTTTCATTTTTTTTTCGTTTTGGCATTTTTTCCTTCCTTCGACCTCGGAAATTGCCAAAAGCAGCTTTTTCTCGAACCCTTTTCATGTTTTTTTCATTTTTTGTCAGTTTTTTTTTGATTTTTTTTTCGTTTTGGCATTTTTTCCTTCCTTCGACCTCGGAAATTGCCAAAAGCAGCTTTTTCTCGAACCCTTTTCTTTTTTTTTCATTTTTTTTTCATTTTTTTTTCGTTTTGGCATTTTTTCCTTCTTCACTCGAAAATTGCCAAAAGCAGCTTTTTCTCGAACCCTTTCATTTTTTTTTTTCTGTTTTTCGTTTTGGATTTTTTACTGTCTTCGACTGCGAAAATTGCCAAAAGGAGCTTTTTCTCGAACCCTTTTCATTTTTTTTCATTTTTTTCATTTTTTTTTCATGTTTTTTTCGTTTTGGCATTTTTTCCTTCCTTCGACCTCGGAAATTGCCAAAAGCAGCTTTTTCTCGAACCCTTTTCATTTTTTTTCATTTTTTTTTCGTTTTGGCATTTTTTCCTTCCTTCGACCTCGGAAATTGCCAAAAGCAGCTTTTTCTCGTTTTTTTTTCATTTTTTTTTCATTTTTTTTTCGTTTTGGCATTTTTTCCTTCCTTCGACCTCGAAAATTGCCAAAAGCAGCTTTTTCTCGAACCCTTTTCATTTTTTTTTCATTTCTTTTTTCATTTTTTTTTCGTTTTGGCATTTTTTCCTTCCTTCGACCTCGGAAATTGCCAAAAGGAGCTTTTTCTCGAACCCTTTTCATTTTTTTCATTTTTTTCCCCTTTTTTTTTCGTTTTTTTTTCATTTTTTTTCATTTTTTTTATTTTTTTTTCGTTTTTTTTTCATTTCCTTTTTCATTTTCATTTTTTTTCGTTTTTTTTTCGTTTTTTTTCATTTCATTTTTCATTTTCGTTTTTTTTCGTTTCCTTTTTCATTTCGTTTTCATTTTCATTTTTTTTCGTCCTCGTTTTCATTTCATTTTTCATTTTCATTTTTTCGTTTTCCTTTTCATTACATTTTTAAATTTATTTTTTCGCGTTTGTTTTCATTTTTCGCGCAGTTTTAGGTATTTCTGACTTAATCAAAAACTTTATGTTTCTGATGTTGCTCGATTCATTTTCGATGCTGAAGGACCACGCTCCTTGGAAAGCTGCGGCGAACCATCTCATGTTTTGTTGTTTCTCAGCTGGGCTTTGCGGCTTCCTTTCTGTTCCATTCAGCTCTTCGAATCGTGAAGAGCTATGTGGTTTTGTCTGCGTGTTATACTCGCAAAGGTTGTTGTGATCACATGCTTGACTTTTCCTTGTCTCTTGCTACATGATCATCAACTTGTGTTTCAAATTCCAAAATTCTGCTGTAAATAGAGTTAGTTGACAAGAGTTAACCTGATGCGTACTTGTAACAGTCGTGAATTACGACCCCATAAGAATTGTGGTTGTGGCCGGAGCTTTTGCGTTTTCGACTTCGATGTTTTTCTTTGTGTATCTACTAATCTAGAAGGAACAAGTATGCACATGATAATATTAACTGCACATGAGGGAAACACGATAAACAAATGAGAATGACATTTCCACATAATTGGGGAATGAAAAAAAAATGAAAATGAACATTTCACATGATCGGAGAATGATATGAAACAGGAAAAAAAATGAAAAACAAAATGAAAAAAATGAAAAAATAATTCCTTGGTCCGGACTCAGTCTGTGGCTGTAAGATTCTCATAATCGTAGTCCGGAAGAAGGTTGGTGCTGAAGAACAGTTGGACAGCCTTCTCCAGTACATCAACTGGAATTCTGGAATCGACCTGATGGAGCTGTTCCTTCGCAGCATCGTAGAGGTCTTGTGGAATGGAGGTGGTCGTCTCAGGACGCTCTTCAGCCTTGAGTTCATTGGCAGCTCGCATCCTGTCTGGATGATTCAAAGCATGCTCGACATGACGAGCCCATTCCTCTCTCGAACCATCTTGAAGATTGATGGGAACATGTCCGGGAGGGACAGCACTGGTGGAGACACGAGATTGGATTGAGCTGGATCTGTGTGGAGGTTGACGTGGACGGTCGGAGGAAAATGCAGTGAGAGGTTTGCTGGAAGACTTGTAGGAAGAGTCATAGTAGCGGTGATGTTTGGAGGAGGTTTTGGGATAGTCAATCCAACCCGATGGATGGGTTCGAGGCTGGGACTTAGAATAGTCCTTCCATTGGCTCCAGGATTTCCACTTGTTGGTGGATGGCTGGTCATAGGATGGGTAGTCATACTGGTAGTACTCGTTGTGGGGTGATGGATCTTGATGATAGCGTTGGTGTTCCCACGATGCTGGGTGAAGTGTAGCTGGTTCACGGCTGGGTGCATCACGATGATGTAGATCATCATTGTCTGGTAGTACTTCTCGTCGACGTGGAGAGGCTGACCGCAAATTGACAGAAGAAGCTCTACTTGGACGTCTTGATGGATCCCTCGAAGTAGAATGTCGTCTTCTATGTGACGACCTTGGTCGAGAGGAACGATGTGTTCGTCTCGGTGGTGTGGCACGACGAGGACTTCGTGGAACAGAGACTGGACGTTTGTCCGGTGCCCCACGGTGCCGATGGGAGCGAGATCGAGAGCGACGGTGAGGGTGTTGTGGCTGTGGTGGAACTTCACCCGGTGGAGGAGGATGACTTGGAATAGGTGGAGAAGCTTGAATTGGTGGTTGAGCAGGAGCAGGAGGTTGGTTCATGTTGCGCTCTTGGGTTTTGTCCACAAACGCTTGCATACTGGACTCAACCGTATTCTTCATCTGTTGCATCATCTCTTCTGCATTGAAGGATGCACTGGATCCCGGTGGTGTGGACTGAGGTGCCACCGGTGTTGGTGGGTCAGGTACTGAAGTTGTGGGCTGAGGTGGATGTGGATGGAACGTGGATTGATGGAATGGAAGAAGCTGTTGAAGGTGCTGGATATGTGTCTGAGCTTGTAATCCCAGTTGTTGATTCAGGATGTTATTTTGCTCTCTGAGAGCCACCAGTTGTGCCTGTGTCTGAGCTTGGGACTGAGCCTGTGACTGTTGGTTCATAAGATCACCGCCACAAAATTGACCTTGAAGTCCCATCGCTTGTGGGTTCCAGAAGGTCCACATGTTGTCGGGAACGGTAGGATACCGTCCAGGAAACATGGCAGCACTGTCAGACGATTGAAATAAAAATAAGTTCAAACAGGATGCATCCACAACGCATGCAAGATTCGTGATAAGGCTCAAGCTCGGCATTCATTTCACGACCCTCTGGACAGCTTACGTGTTCAACCCCTGAATTACGTGCACAATTTCAACCTCACCAAACAACCAAAAGGAAAGTGACCACACCTGAAAAGCATGCCCTGTTACCTGTTCATGTCAAAATGGCTGCGGGAATGCGCTTGAGCTTCACTGGAAAAGGAGGTTGTTGTCGCGGCTTCCAGCTATGCAGAACATGGTGAAAATGGAAAAGGCGATGCCCAATACTGCGGCAAGCAGTTTCAACACTCACTCGACCGACAGAGTGAAACCTGAAAGGTGAACGGCTGTTTCACAATACTTAAACGAATTACTAATTCAAAAGTGTAAATTCAGACATCGTTTTACCGTCAATTTTTAGCCTAGAAAGGCTTTCCCCGAAGGGCTCATACCACCTTGTCGGACAACGGTATGAGTGACACACTTGCTCAGAAACATCTTATCGAATTACTGATGTGGAATGCATCTCACGTGCAAAAAACAATCCAGTAAAGCCTGACAGGAGAAAGTGGATGACTAGGCGTGAGAAACAATAAAGAGGAATTCTTTCTACGTCCTTGCTAGATGCAACTGTTTCATCTGACGAAATCAGCAGTAAATCAGATTGCGAAAACCGTACAGTGGTTTGAAAACAGGTGGAAACAAAGTTCCAGGTATGTTTTCAGCGTCCTTGCTCTGAGGAAGGTTCTGACGCAACTTTGTCCATTATGAAGAAAAGGAAACGAAACGACATGCCGGTTCTGGGCTTAGCCGGTAGCCATGGACGATAAACTGAAAATTGGAAATTGCAGGTACGTCGGGATGATCAGTCCCGATATCACAATCTCAAACCACCGTCTTCGTTGGGCAGTGGATGGAATGAGATTCACTGCCCCCCTGCATGAAAATGAAATCAGAAAATCATGAACCATAACAAAATAAAAGTGCACCGAAGTACCGGATAGAAGTTTTACATCTGTACAGATGGTCCACACACACACTCACTCACTATCACTCACTCACTCACTCACGCATGCAAGCACGCATGCACGCACTCACTCACTCACGCACGCACTCACTCACTCACGCACGCACTCACTCACTCACTATCACTCACTCACTCACTATCACTCACTCACTCACTATCACTCACTCACTATCACTCACTCACTATCACTCACTCACTATCACTCACTCACTATCACTCACTCACTATCACTCACTCACTATCACTCACTCACTATCACTCACTCACTATCACTCACTCACTATCACTCACTCACTCACTCACTCACTCCCTCACTCACTCACTCACTCACTCACTATCACTCACTCGCTATCACTCACTCGCTATCACTCACTCACTATCACTCACTCACTATCACTCACTCCCTATCACTCACTCGCTATCACTCACTCGCTATCACTCACTCGCTATCACTCACTCACTATCACTCACTCACTATCACTCACTCACTATCACTCACTCACTATCACTCACTCACTATCACTCACTCACTATCACTCACTCACTATCACTCACTCACTATCACTCACTCACTATCACTCACTCACTATCACTCACTCACTATCACTCCCTCACTATCACTCACTCACTATCACTCACTCACTATCACTCACTCACTATCACTCACTCACTATCACTCACTCACTATCACTCATTCACTATCACTCACTCACTCACTCACTATCACTCACTCCCTCACTATCACTCACTCACTCACTCACTCACTCACTATCACTCACTCACTATCACTCACTCACTATCACTCACTCACTATCACTCACTCACTATCATTCACTCACTCACTCACTCACTCACTCGCTCGCTCACTCGCTCACTCGCTATCACTCACTCACTATCACTCACTCGCTATCACTCACTCACTATCACTCACTCGCTATCACTCACTCACTATCACTCACTCACTATCACTCACTCGCTATCACTCACTCACTATCACTCACTCACTATCACTCATTCACTATCACTCACTCACTCACTCACTATCACTCACTCCCTCACTATCACTCACTCCCTCCCTCCCTCCCTCTCACTCACTCACTCGCTCGCTCGCTCGCTCGCTCACTCACTCACTCACTCTTTTGCGTGGCAGGCGTGGCACTTGGTGCTCTGCAAGGGGTCGGATGTACACCCTGGGGTCCCTTGGTCTCCGGTAGCTTTTGCGTGGCAGGTGCGGCACTTGGTGCTCTGCAAGGGGTCGTACGCCCTGGCCGGCGGCTTTTGCGTGGCAAACGCGGCAATTGGTCGGATGTACTTGGTTTTGCTTGGCAGGCGCGGCACTTGGTGCCTCCTGCAAGGGGTCGGATGTACGCCCTGGCGTCCTTGGTCTCCGCCGCTCTGCCGGTGGCTTTTGCGTGGCAGGTGCGGCACTTGGTGCTCTGGAAGGGGTCGGATGTACGCCCTGGCGTCCCTTGGTTTTGCTTGGCAGGCGCGGCACTTGGTGCTCTGCAAGGGGTCGGATGTACGCCCTGGCGTCCCTTGGTCTCCGCCGCTCTGCCGGTGGCTTTTGCGTGGCAGGTGCGGCACTTGGTGCTCTGGAAGGGGTCGGATGTACGCCCTGGCGTCCCTTGGTCTCCGCCGCTCTGCCGGTGGCTTTTGCGTGGCAGGCGCAGCACTTGGTGCTCTGCAAGGGGTCGGATGTACGCCCTGGCGTCGCTTGGTCTCCGCCGCTCTGCCAGTGGCTTTTGCGGTGCTCTGCAAGGGGTCCGATGTACGCTCTGGCGTCCCTTGGTCTCCGCTGCTCTGCCGGTGGCTTTTGCGTCTGCAAGGGGTCGGATGTACGCCCTGGCGTCCCTTGGTCTCCGCCGCTCTGCCGGTGGCTTTTGCGTGGCAGGTGTGGGACTTGGCGCACTGCCAAGGGGTCGGATGTACACCCTGGCGTCCCTTGGTCTCCGCCGCTCTGGCGTGGCATGGTGGGGACTTGGTGCACTGCCAAGGGGTCGGATGTACGCCCTGGCGTCCCTTCGTCTCCGCCGCTCTGCCGGTGGCTTTTGCGTGGCAGGCGTGGGACAATGTGCACTGCCAAGGGCTCGGATGTACGCCCTGGCGTCCCTTGGTCTCTGCCGCTCTGCCGGTGGCTTTTGCGTCGCAGGTGCGGCACTTGGCGCTCTGCAAGGGGTCGGATGTACGGCCTGGCATCCCTTGGTCTCCGCCGCTCGTCGCTCTGCCGGTGGCAGGTGCGGCACTTGGTGCTCTGCAAGGGGTCGGATGTACATGGCGTCCCTTCGTCTCCGCCGCTCTGCCGGTGCCTTTTGCGTGGCAGGTGCGGCACTTCGTGCTCTCCCGACAGGTCCCCTGATTGCCCAAGACTAGCGCGGGCCCTCGCGGGACCGCGGGCTCGCGGGCTCGCGAGATTATACGGGCCCATCGCGGGCTTGCGGGCCCACGGTTTGCGGGCATTTTATCGGGTATATTTGGATCACCTGGGGAAACGTTGGGATCACTTTGGTCATAAATTGGGATCACTTTGGTCCTAAATCACAACGCATGGGTCACAGAGGATCACGTTGGACATGGGGACAGTTGGGGACAAGGGACAAGGGACAAAGCCGCATCACCATTCATCACAACACCTTTAGGGGTCTGACACTTAGGGGGCCGGGGGCGGAGACATGGGGACAGTTGGGGACAAGGGACAAGGGACAAAGCAACATCACCATTCATTACAACACCTTTAGGGTTTAACACTTAGGGGACAGGGGGCGGGGACATGGGGACAGTTGGGGACAAGGGACAAGGGACAAAGCCGCATCACCATTCATCACAACACTTTTAGGGTCTGACGCTTAGGGGACTGGGGGCAGGGACATGGGGACAGTTGGGGACAAGGGGCCAAGGACAAAGCCACATCACCATTCATTACAACACCTTTAGGGTTTAACACTTAGGGGACAGGGGGCGGGCACATGGGGACAGTTGGGGACAAGGGACAAGGGACAAAGCAACATCACCATTCATCACAACACTTTTAGGGTCTGACGCTTAGGGGACTGGGGGCAGGGACATGGGGACAGTTGGGGACAAGGGACAAGGGACAAAGCCACATCACCATTCATTACAACAGCATATCACCATGGTCTGCGAAACTCCACAACATGTATGTGGCTGGCCTGACGCGCGTCTTCACTGAGCATTTCGTCTTTAAAGTCTCCGATAATAAGTTACACGGATTAAGCAAACGGACAGCTTTTGTTGCTGGGACTTATCGCTCTTAATCCTCTGCTGTTATAATTGCGTCCAAACTCTGCGGCTTCTAAATTTGCACCGCAGCATGGGGCACCTATCTCACTACATGTTATCTGTAACCCATTTTCGGAGCTGTACAACTCTGGCAGCTTCCTGGTAATTCATTGGACAGCAGTAAGAATACGAGTCTCTATATATATATATATATATATTTATTTATTTATTTATTGATATATTTATTTATTTTTATTTATTTATTTATTTATATTCATATTTATATTTATATTTATATATATAATGAATATATGTATATATATATATATTGTTGGCCTGTCACCCGTTGCATTGACTCAAACTTCGCCACGGCGCTTGTCAAATCGCAACTATTTTGACTGTGTCACCAGGATTCCGATTCAACTGTATAGGTCAGTCTGGCATCAGACTGTCACTGGAAGAAGGTCTTCATTTGACCCTGTCATCCAGCCGCTGGAAAAAAGGTCTTCATCTGACCATGTCATCCAGCCATGCAAACAAAAAACCAAGGTTCGGCGGTAGGGGCGGAGGTGGCCGTAAGAAGCTAAAAGACAATCACCTAATGCAAATTAGTTCCAATCAAACAATCGCAAGCCATTGTTGGCCTGTCACCCGTTGCATTGACTCAAACTTCGCCACGGCGCTTGTCAAATCGCAACTATTTTGACTGTGTCACCAGGATTCCGATTCAACTGTATAGGTCAGTCTGGCATCAGACTGTCACTGGAAGAAGGTCTTCATTTGACCCTGTCATCCAGCCGCTGGAAAAAAGGTCTTCATCTGACCATGTCATCCAGCCATGCAAACAAAAAACCAAGGTTCTCCCCAACTTGCCCATTACGGGGGGGATGGGATCGGGCCTAATGACACTACGGCAATCCTACAGGCCGACAAGCATGCAAAACAGTAAGAAAACAATTCCCCAAAAACAAAACTCCTTGCCTTGTTTTCGAGTCAAACCGGATCCACACCTGAGCAGCTCCGAGTTCTTGCACATATATTTCCAGAAGGCGAAAGGAACGCCAACGGCCCCTCCACTGTAGCTTAACAAGGTCCTCGTGGAACAACCTAAACAAATAGGTTGCTCCTCCCGGGCGCAAGGACGAAGGAAGGAACGGCACTTTGTGGAGCACGTGTTTCTGCAGAAGCTCGTATCGAGTTCTGAAAAGCTCGACAAGGAGCCGCGCCAGATACGCTGCCACATCGGCGTGTAGCGTAGGATCCATGCAATCCAATGCGCCAAGCCGGGTTCGTCCACTCGGACGTGCTGGTTCTGGGATGTGCGAAACCGGGTCTTTGGGGCCCCGATGCGCACGTAGAGAACATCTCCTTCTAGATGGTCTTCTGGTAAAGCCAAGTCTTGCCGCCGCAGTCCAATACATTCTGCTGGTCTCAACAAAGCAAAAAAGCCAAGCGCCAACGTCACCGCCAGCTTGGGCCAATGCCAGGCCAGAGCACAAGCCACAAGGGCACGCAGAACTTGTACTGGAATGGGAGGATTATGCGTAGGTGGCTCCTGGTGTTCCCAGGATCTGATCAGCCCCCAAGGCCCTGCAAGAGATGGCCTCAGCCATCCATAAGTCTGAACTATAGCATTCAGCGTCTCGGCTGCAGCCAGTCTGGATTGTCCCGACACGTACAAATGCAAGATATACTCTTCTAAGTATTCCGACAAAATGTCGATGTGCTTCCTGGCCAAAGTGTCCAGACTGCACTCCCCAAGGTGCGGCGTCAGCCACTGAACTAGCTTGTGGAGCAAGTCTTGCCGAAACACTCTTGTTTTTTCGGTGATGCGTCCTCTCAACAGTTGGTCCCTGTTGCGAGCTCCAGCTGAAGGGCGGGGCGCAATCGCCACTGATAGCCAGCAAAAGACGGCCAACCAACACAGCCCAACGCGCATGAGCCCTAGGTCGGCCTTCCAAATCCGCCAGAAAATCAGTGGTGGGAGTTGGCTGCTTCCGCAGGCACCAAAACCATGACGGGACAGCGATCCTAGGCGGGTCAACTGGTCGGTGGCGGCTTGGGCCGTCAGCTCTAATACTCCATGTTGGCAGGTGCACGCCGGCTAAATATAAGTTCTTTCCCAAAAGATAAGGGGCTTCTTGATGCATTAAACCATTCAAACTAGTGGACGGGCTTCGCCCTTTTCCCAAAGAACCCAAATTAACCCTACTATCCTGAAACACGACAACACGCTGGTCTCTCTTAAGACGCTTCACTAAAGACCGTCTAGCCTTAGTTTCCTGCAAATTAATGTGGGCCAAGTGTTTGAACGAGTATTGCATGAAGGGTTTCCAACACAAGGACTCAGACAACTGCACCGCCCACAGCGGAGAAGCCGGTTTGCGGGATTTAAGGGGAAGCTCCCTATCCAAAAAAGGGGGGAACTTGGTCACGTTACCAACTTCGGACTTATTTCTACAATTCCCCTTAGGCCATTCATTCCAACAATGGGAAGCAACCACCCTACAAAAACGGGAAGAATAACCCCCAAGCCCAAAAGTCGTGGTCCAAGGTCCTCTAAAGGGCACATGCCGTTTCTTGTGGTGGCATCTTCTCTGCAATTTATTAATTCCAGGAAAGTTACACATCACCCTGGTGGTCTTTTTGAAAGGGCATCCATACCTACACCAATCAAACAAGAATTCAGGGACCCTCAAAACTTCAGTAAGAAACTTCCAAGGATCCAACGCGCGCATAAACCCAAAACCAGGTTGCGCCCCTCCAAAAAATCCCCCAACCAATAATTGAACCAACGCAATCAACAAACTTTGGGCGGCGTGTAAATTTCCCAACATGGTCAACCAGTTCATAGGATCATACCCCCAAGGTTGTTTCAAGGACCGAACCTTAGGGCTCCTGGCCAAGGAAAAAGTGTTGCAAGGAGGGGTCCACCAAACAAATTTAATACGCCCCCTAGCAACCAATCCTAATATTCCCCAAAAAAGGCCAGCATCCCTAAGGTCCCATCCTTGCCTCAAATCTAACGGCGGTAAGACCCTGAAACCCTGCTCTTTCCAGGCTCGACTCATGTCAGCACGCCCTGAATACATTTCCAAAAAATCGAAACTAGCTTCTTCCAGCTGCTGAGGAAAACCAGGGCTCCAACCCTGCGCAACTGCTTTCTGTAAGAAAAGCTGAATCCAATCCTTGGAAGCCTCAAGGCCGGAAATAGGCGGAAAGCCCCCGTCTTCGCGAGGGTCTTCCCCCTCAGAAAGAAAATCATGCACCGCATCTTCATCCCAGCCCGCTCCTTTCAGTGCGGCTCCGAGCCGGCTCAAAAGCGGCATCCGATGATATCCTAGCTTGTCCCCCCTACGCCAAATTTGACGAGAAACATTCTCCCCAACTTCAACCCTGCAACAACCAGCCCCAGAAGGAGAAGCATCAACACAATATAAAAAAGGGTCAGGGTGAACCGTAAGATCATTTAAGCATAAGGGGGCCAACATAGCTAGGATCATGAATTCATTACGGGCATCACGAGTAATTTTAAAAAGGGTTTCCCCCGACTCAGGCCCCCGTTGGTGGTAAACAGCATGCATGAAGCTAAACATAGGTCGTCTGTACTGGGCACAATAGGCCCAAAGGCCCGTCAGGGCTTCTACTATTTTCTCATCGCCGATGCCCAGCACAGCAACTTCCGCAGAGATCCTTGCCAATTGCAAGAGCCTACCTCGACTAGGCCCCACCAAACCCTGTTCACCCTCAATCTCCGCTCCCAAAACTTGAGTGTGAAAAGTCCTCCTCTGTTTCTTCTTTGGGTGTGCTTGCAAGCCAACTGCCTCATAAGCTTTGTCAGCTTCTTGAAAAGCTTCCTGATCCCTACCAGGCTGACTCAAAGTTCTCTTTCGGGAATTTCTACGGGGGAGTAACTGAAGTCCCAAATGGTCATCAATCATAACCCCTTCATAAAAACCAGTTTGGGTTAAAGGCAAGGGCTTCCTATAGTTCAGGGTTTCACTATCCCTCATACCCCCAAAAGATCTCAAAACATTAACATGACTTTCTTGGGCAATGTCAACCGCAGCATGATCCCCCATACCCAAACCTCTGAAACAACAAACCAGTGAGTCCGTCGGCCTAATTCGACCCTCTGCCAAAGCAGCTTGGCAAGCATTCAAATGGGCCACCTCTCTGAATTGAAAGCGGGGACCTACTGGGGAACTCTTTGCCCGAGCTTCAGTCGCTTCATAGGCATGATAGAAATCCTTCACATCATCAACTGAACAAGCAACAACATGAGAAGATTCCAAGGGAAGCTGGCAAAGAAGTACCCCATGCGGTAAGTCCCTTGAAGCCCCAGGCACATGCTTTTCACGGAGGTTCCGCCGCTTGCGGTGGAGGATTTGGCGATCTTTGTCCACATCCTTGGCAACAGCAAAAAGTTCACATCTATCCTCCTCCGAAACTTCGGAACTCTTGCACACGTACAGCCGGTGCAGGTGGTCCCAACGCTGGAACACTTTCAGCAGCTCACTACGAGTGGCAGTCCCCTTGATCTTCACAGGATCTGGCATATCTTGGGGTTCCTTCAAAAACGCATCAGGGTCCTCATAAATCTTTCTAAACAGAGGTGACAAAAAGGGGGCCGGATTAAAATCACAAACCTCCGCTGGCAAGCTAAGTCTGTCGGCTATCACTGGCAAGGCCTTGGTCGCAGCAAAAGCTGAATTTGACTGCTGGGCAAACAAACGAGTAGAACATGCATATGGCAACTGCACTAATTCTTCTAATTGCTCGCGCAAGCGACCATAATGGTCTCGCGCTGCTGGAAGTCGCGCGCCGCAACCAGACACAGGGCCCAGGCGGACAACAGATCGTGCTAAGCGCCCCAAAAAATCAACCATTGAAATTTGGTTTTTATTAAGGGGGGGCCCCCATCTCCCTCGCTCGGGTGCAACACCACAACCAATCGCTTGCTGACTCAAACCGCAAACCATGAAATTGACCCAAAGCTCAACTGACCTACGAACTTTCCAACGCTGCACCCTTCGAGCCGACCTCCTTGGGTAGCCTCATTTGGCCGAAATCCAAGGGTAAGGGGGAGGACAGGGAAAAAGTTCAGCTTCTTTGCTGTTTGGTTTGGAATCCCGTGAAGAAGCAAAAGTACTTTTCACGTAACGGCACACAATCAAATCTGAATTCAAAACAGCATCCACCAGCTCCTGCATCCAACCCAACACATCAAAGCCAGGAGGGGGGTCAGGGGATTCCCGAATTAGCGGTTGCTTCTGCCATTTCAAAAATCTAGAGCGGCTCACGCCTCTGCGTCCTTCTCTTTGTCCTTGTCCCTGACTTTGCCCTTGCTGTTGCCCTTCGGCTGCTGCAGGTTTGCACGCTTCTTGGTCAGCCACTCCTCTTCTTTGAGTTGGTTGATCAGCGCAGCCATCCAGGTGCTCTCGGAAAGACGATTGTACACCAACTGGCGCCGAATTGCAGCCACATCTTGAGTCGCCCAATGCCCCCAAGGTGGTTCCTCGGTACACATGAGCCTGCTTGCCACCACCCAGGACTCGTCGATCAAGAACTGCTCCAAGGCTGCTATCATCCGGAGCACATGCAATCTGGCTTGCTTCGGCTTGTTCTCCAGCAAGAGTCGGTGTACCTCGGCAAAGCCTTGGAGACAGTACCCTGCAGTCCTGGACTTGCCCACTGGCGATCCTTTCACAAACTGAAGAGGGATGGTGGGTACCAACTCTGTGGCATCCACCGCCTTCAGTTCCATGCGCTCTTGATATGCTTCGGGGTGAGACTTCATTGCGTGTCTCACCCGCTCGACTGCCTCTATGCCTCTCCCACCTTTGCTGTTGCTGCTCCAAGTCGCGCCATCCTCCTGGCTGGAATCTGAATCTTCCCAAGATGTGAGGCCGGGAAGCTTCTTGCTCTTTGATTTTCCCTTGGGCTGCTGCATCTCCTTCAGCATTTTGAGCATGTGCAACTTCATGAGATCGTCCATGGAAGCACTGCTGCCCCCGGCCCCCACATCCAGGTCTTCCAAGCCAGGCATGTCGATGGCCGTGTCGGCAGCCTTTCCTGGTTCGTCGGCCAACTTTGGTGGCCTCTTCGGCACCACACTTCTTGCAGCATTGATTGCATCCTCCATCACATCTTCTCGCACGCCGCTCTTTTGCGGCCAGCCGCCGCCTGGCTGCTTGGGCATTGCACCCAGAGGATGTGCAGGTTTTGTCTGCAATTCGTGTATCTGACCTTCCATGACACGAAGGCGGCGGTCCATCATAGTCTGCAAATTTTGGAACTCCTGCAATAGCTTGTCGCTCAGACCTCCCGTCTCCTCCTCTACTTCCAATGCTGTCATGTACTCTTCTACTCGCACTGCACCTGTCTCCAACCATGACACCACTTGGTCGTTGAGCTCCGTGAGGTTCGGGAGTTCCCGAATGTTGTCGGCGAATCCCTTCAAAACCCTGCGGCTCCGGGCCGTTCTGAGCTCCATCTGCTGTCGAATCTCTATTGAGAACTCCACCATGACCACCTCCACCTCCGCAACTTCTGAGTCGCCGAGGCTCACTCGCACAACATGGTTCGGGCCCACCAAGGCATCCGCCGCAGCCTCCATCCCTGCATCCAGCTCTTCCTCCGACAAGGCATTCTTGGGCAAAGCCAGAATGATTCCAGTGGGGCATACCCTCAGAGGCAAAGCTAGGTACCAGTCGCCCCCTCCTGCAGGCCACTTCAACGCAAGTAAGTCTACAGGAAGGTTCTCGCTGTTCACAATCTTGAGGGCCAAACATGCCCTCTCCCCCAGAGGCATCTTTCTTCCACAAAGGGTTCTTGTGCTTCAAAAGTGGAGAGAGGTTCTCAGGACAGACCAACTTGCAAAGGAGTATGCAAAAGAGAAAGGTGAGTAGCGGCAAAAAATCTAAAACCTTCGCTGAACCACTCGGAGATGTCTTCCCAGCTCTGGCGTTCAGTGTCGTCGGTATGGCTGAAATGCACGCTCCCCTTCCGGGGACTGTATGTCGACTCTGAAGATTTCTGACACAAACAAAGATGCAGCCTAACCCACCTATCTCTCACGCACGGTATCGCTGCAACCGATCAGGTGGCCTAGCCGCCTCAAGTCGAGGCCTCCAGTCACGATCTGCCCCCTCCAAGAGATAACAAATCAATCGCGCAGCGGCCCCCCGGCAATGGGCAGAAATCAATAAAGCCACCACGAGGCCCCCACAGCAAAATCCGATGAAAAAGGAGATCAGGATCAGCAAAAGGGTTTCAGCTAAGCGAGGAGTGTTATGGCACAAACCCAAGATAGGACTAAGGGCGGTCAAGACCTCACTAAACATTCGAACCGTAAGAAGCTAAAAGACAATCACCTAATGCAAATTAGTTCCAATCAAACAATCGCAAGCCATATATATACTCAGTGCTCTGCATAAGAACCCAGCCAATAAAGTGTTTGTATCTCATCCCTCTCAATCATTATTAGGGCACTATTAAGTGTTTGTATCCAAGCCAGGTCTTTGGGGATACAAAAAATTAATAGTTACCGAATAAGGTAAAATCTCAGTCCTCCCTATAATTATTAGGGCACTATTAAGGTTTTGTATCCAAGCATGATCTTGGGGGATACAAAGAAAGTGCAAAAACCTAATTGGCCTCTAATAAGGAGCAATTGTGGATTCTTTATTAGGGGGCTATTTAGAGAGTGTTTTATGGAAATCTCTTCAACCTTTCTATTTTTGGGTTAATTTGGAAGTCATCAGAGCTATCCCAAGACGGGATGTTTTCATAAACGCTCACCAACGCGGGCGCGCGCGTCGGCGCAAAACGCTCACCCCGACTCGTTGCATTGGGATCACCGCCCTGGGGAGAAACAACGGGGAGACAAAATGAAAGCATTCACCGGCATGAAATTTTAAAAGATTTAAGGGACATAGATGGCGCAACTCATTTTTGGGATAAAAAATCTAGGGGAAGTACATATATATATATATATCTATCTATCTATCTATCTAAATATTTACAATACAAACATGTGTAGTCTACAGTAAAAACAAGCAAAAATGATCGGAAATGTAGTAAAATTAGTTAACAATGCCCTTATGTCCACCTACTGGAGCGACAGTTGCGCCATATACCTTTTCATTTTAAAGTAGGGCGGTTTTGTTTCTTCAACTGGCGGAAATCGTTTTATGTTCCAGCTGAAATAGCGCCGTTTTCTTTCTCACCCCGCGGTGCCATCTTATGGGTATTTTGGTTTTCAAGGTGAGCCATCTACTTTTTTAGCGGGGTGTGTATCAACTTTAAAGTTTTACTTACGGCACGGCCTAAAACTTAAGAAAATTCATAGGGTAATTAGTTTTAAGCAAGCAGACTTTTTAAAACCATACATTGACTTCAACACTGAAAAGAGAAAGAATGCTAAAACTGAGTTTGAAAAAGATTTGTTTAAGTTAGTGATTAACAGTGTATTTGGTAAAACAATGGAGAATGTAAGAAAGCACGTTTATTTTGAATTAGTTGATAATCCCGTTAGATTTCAAAAACTAGTCAATAAACCAACCTACAAGCATAGACATACTAATAAGGATTCACCAAAAAGTTGATATCCACAATATTGTAAAAAATCTTATTAGGCATCTGTTAATGTAACACTTCCTTATTAGGAACCTACTCATCTTTCATACAAAAATCATAGCCCGCCAATTTTGTATAAAATCTTATTAGGCATCTATTAATGCGAAAAATCCTTATTAGGATCCTAATATTTTTTTGCAAAAAAAATGTATAAAACTTATTAGCATGCTAATAAGGTTTTTTTCATTATTAGCATACTAATAATGAATCATACAAAATGCCAAAATCAATCCTTATTAGGATACTAATTATTTTTGGTTTGTATCCCCCCCCATTTTCCTTATTAGGCTACTACTTATTTTCCAAAAAATCAGGGGATACAAACCCGTTTTCTTATTTACTATCTAAAAATCTCTTAGGGTAGTACGGGGGGGGTAGTCTAGAAGTTCATGATAATATTGTTCGCAGACAAGCGGAAGGAACAAATAACTTTCGTTGCATGTGGAGACACCGTTGAAGTCTCAAGTCTTCATATTGAAGCCAACCAAAATAGTCAACAACCAAAAACTTCGAACCGACACTGGAAAGGAATGAAGAAAGTCTTTGTATTACACTTACCAGCATTACTCACGGTTTTGCCCGGCTCCACGCGTGTACCACCTGCACCTGGCCACGCTCGTATTACCTAGATGCACATTTTTCCGCCTCACGGTCATGCCTTCTCCTCTCTGTTATTGTGAGCCTTACAAGCATTACACGCGGTTTTGCCCACTCTTGCGCACGTATCCCCCTTGCACCTCAACACGCTCATCTTACCTAATGTGCGCGTGTTCCTGCGCCTGACGCAAGCCTTCTCCACAATGTTGTCCGCCGCGCACGCATGACGCACCAACTTGCCCAGTCTGCCACACATCGTGCACTTGCACCTGAACGCGCTCATCTGATTTTACTGGCACATACTATCGCACCTAACGCCTCGCACACGCCTTTCCCCCTCTGATGCCCGCCGTGCACGCACTACGCACAAAGTTGCCCAGTGCACCAACAGTTTACGCCCGGAGCGATCCAAAATTCACGCGCGTAGCAATCCTAAATTCACGCCCGAGGCGATCCTGAATTTACGCTCAAAGCGAACCCGCGCCCGTATATTTTCTCGCGTTTTATCTGGCATCTGTGTCTGACAAATCTTTTGACATTCTCTCTGGCATTCCAACAATCTTTTTCACATATAATATCCGGCATATAATTGACATTGTCGGACCCGCGCGTTCTATCTGGCATATCTTTTGGCATTCTGGCACATCTTTTCACATTCCTTTCGGCTTTCTATCTGGCATAACTTCTGACAATTCTTGCTGCCATGCTATCTGGCATCTCTTTTGAATTCTTTCTGGCATATGTGGCTGCTGTATCTTCTCACATTCATTGTGGCATTCTATCTCACCCAGGCGCTTGCGATCCAGGTCCGGCGGGCAACACTCTGATCCGGGTTTTGCGGTTGAGGTCCGGCCGGGGGACGAGGAGAGGAGTGGTTCACATAGAATCTAACAACCCGGAACATGCAGGTGAGGGAAATTGAGGGAACAACACTAACAAAGTGAAAGCACATGAAAGCACGATGCAGGCAGCACAGCCCCTGTCCGCTATGGTGTTTTATTCAATCAAAGGGCATGGTCACGCGGCAGGAAGTTCCAAAGGTTCAAGTAACCTGCGGGCCCCCCACGGGCCCCGAATTCTTGAGCCCATATCGCGGGCCCCAACCGTGGGCCCGCGGGCACACGGTGAACCATAGCCTGCTCTGCAAGGGGTCGGATTTACGCCCTGGCGTCCCTTGGTCTCCGCCGCTCGCCCGCTGGCTTTTGCATGGCAGGTGCGGCACTCGGTGCTCTGCAAGGGGTCTCCGCTGCTCGTCGCTCTTCTGTGGCAGGTGCGGCATGTTGGTGCTCTGCAAGGGGTCGGATGTACGCTCTGGCGTCCCTTGGTCTCCGCCTCTCTGCTGGTGGCTTTTGCGTGGCAGGTGCGGCACTTGGTGCTCTGCAAGGGGTCGGATGTACGCCCTGGCGTCCCTTGGTCTCCGCCGCTCTGCCGGTGGCTTTTGCGTGGCAGGTGTGGGACTTGGCGCACTGCCAAGGGGTCGGATGTACACCCTGGCGTCCCTTGGTCTCCGCCGCTCTGGCGTGGCATGGTGGGGACTTGGTGCACTGCCAAGGGGTCGGATGCACGCCCTGGCGTCCCTTCGTCTCCGCCGCTCTGCCGGTGGCTTTTGCGTGGCAGGCGTGGGACAATGTGCACTGCCAAGGGCTCGGATGTACGCCCTGGCATCCCTTGGTCTCCGCCGCTCTGCCGGTGGCTTTTGCGTGGCAGGCGCGGCTCTTGGTGCTCTGCAAGGGGTCGGATGTACGCCCTAGCGTCTCTTGGTCTCCGGCGCTCTGCCGTGGCTTTTGCGTGGCAGGCGCGGCACTTGGTGCTCTGCAAGGGGTCGAATGTACGCCCTGGCGTCCCTTCGTCTCCGCCGCTCTGCCGGTGACTTTTGCGTGGCAGCCGTAGGACAATGTGAACTGCGCCCCAATGGCTTTTGCGTGGCAAGCGTGGGACGATGTGCACTGCCAAGGGCTCAGATGTACGCCCCGGTGGCTTTTGTGTGGCATAGAAAGATGAATAGATAGATAGATAGATAGATAGATAGATAGATAGATAGATAGATAGATAGATAGATAGATAGATAGATAGATAGATATAGATATAGGTATAGATATAGATAGATATAGATAGATATAGATAGATATAGATAGATATAGATAGATATAGATAGATACAGATAGATATAGATAGATATAGATAGATATAGATAGATATAGATAGATATAGATAGATAGATATAGATATAGATATAGATAGATAGGTAGATAGGTAGATAGATAGATAGATAGAAGAAATAGATAGATAGATAGCTAGGTAGATAGATAGATAGATAGAATAGATAGATAGATAGAATAGATAGAATAGATAGAATAGATAGAATAGATAGAATAGATAGAATAGAATAGAATAGAATAGAATAGAATAGAATAGAAAAAGATAGATAGATAGATAGATGGATAGATAGATAGATAGATAGAGCGATAGATAGATAGATAGATAGGTAGATAGATAGATAGATAGACAGATAGATAGATAGGTAGATAGATAGATAGACAGATAGATAGATAGACAGATAGACAGATAGACAGGCAGATAGATAGATAGATAGGTAGATAGATAGATAGATAGGTAGATAGATAGATAGATGGAATGGATAGGATAGGATAGGATTGGGTAGGATAGCATAGATAGATAGATAGATAGGATAGATAGATGGAATGATAGGATAGATAGGATAGATAGGATAGATAGGATAGATAGGATAGATAGGATAGATAGGATAGATAGGGTAGATAGGATAGATAGGATAGATAGGATAGATAGGATAGGATAGGATAGATAGGATATAGGATAGATAGGATAGCTAGGATAGATAGGATAGATAGGATAGATAGGATAGATAGGATAGATAGGATAGATAGGATAGATAGGATAGATAGGATAGATAGGATAGATAGGATAGATAGGATAGATAGGATAGATAGGATAGATAGGATAGATAGGATAGATAGGATATAGATAGGATAGATAGGATAGATAGGATAGATAGGATAGATAGGATAGATAGGATAGATAGGATAGATAGGATAGATAGGATAGATAGGATAGATAGGATAGATAGGATAGATAGGATAGATAGAATAGATAGGATAGATAGGATAGATAGGATAGATAGGATAGATAGGATAGATAGGATAGATAGGATAGATAGGATAGATAGGATAGATAGGATAGATAGGATAGATAGGATAGATATAGATAGGATAGATAGGATAGATAGGATAGATAGGATAGGATAGGATAGATAGGATAGATAGGATAGATAGGATAGATAGGATAGATAGGATAGATAGGATCGATAGGATAGATAGGATAGATAGGATAGATAGGATAGATAGGATAGATAGGATAGATAGGATAGATAGGATAGATAGGATAGATAGGATAGATAGGATAGATAGGATAGATAGGATAGATAGGATAGATAGGATAGATAGGATAGATATAGATCTAGATAGGATAGATAGGATAGATAGGATAGATAGGATAGATAGGATAGATAGGATAGATAGGATAGATAGGATAGATAGGATAGATAGGATAGACAGGATAGGTAGGATAGGTAGGATAGATAGGATAGATAGGATAGATAGGATAGATAGGATAGATAGGATAGATAGGATAGATAGGATAGATAGGATAGATAGGGATATAGATAGGATAGATCGGATAGATCGGATAGATAGGATAGATAGGATAGATAGGATAGATAGGATAGATAGGATAGATAGGATAGATAGGATAGATAGGATATAGGATATAGGATAGATAGGATAGATAGGGATATCGGATAGATCGGATAGATAGGCTAGATCGGATAGATAGGGTAGATAGGATAGATAGGATAGATAGGATAGATAGGATAGATAGGATAGATAGGATAGGTAGGATAGATAGGATAGATAGGATAGATAGGATAGATAGGATAGAAAGGATAGAAAGGATAGATAGGATAGATAGGATAGATAGGATAGGTAGGATAGGTAGGATAGGTAGGATAGGTAGGATAGGTAGGATAGATAGGATAGATAGGATAGATAGGATAGATAGGATAGATAGGATAGATAGGATAGATAGGATAGATAGGGTAGATAGGATAGATAGGATAGATAGGGTAGATAGGATAGATAGGATAGATAGGATAGATAGGATAGATAGGATAGATAGGATAGATAGGATAGATAGGATAGATAGGATAGATAGGATAGATAGGATAGATAGGATAGATAGGATGGATAGATAGGATAGATAGGATAGATAAGATAGGATAGATAGGATAGATAGGATAGATAGGATAGATAGGATAGATAGGATAGATAGGATAGATAGGATAGATAGGATAGATAGGATAGATAGGATAGATAGGATAGATAGGATAGATAGGATAGATAGGATAGATAGGATAGATAGGATAGATGGGATAGATAGGATAGGTAGGATAGGTAGGATAGGTAGGATAGATAGGATAGATAGGATAGATAGGATAGATAGGATAGATAGGATAGATACAATAGATAGGATAGATAGGATAGATAGGATAGATAGGATAGATAGGATAGATAGGATAGATAGGATAGATAGGATAGTAAGGATAGAAAGGATAGATAGATAGATAGATAGATAGATAGATAGATAGATAGATAGATAGATAGATAGATAGATAGGTAGATAGATAGATAGATAGATAGATAATATCACCTCACACACACACAAACACATACGTATAACATCACATACACCCGGTACACATATCGTTAACACACTACCAAAGTGACACACCTGTACATTCACATACATACATACACACAAACTCACCCACCGTCACCCCTCCATCACTCTCATACTTCCTCTTCCCTTGTTGCTTTTCTGTGCTCCCTCTAAGTCTGGAGAAGTTGTTAACATGTGGGGTTATCCGGCCCTCTAATTGTGAAACCGCTAGCCACTAACACTCTCAACATGGGAGTGCCTATTGCTGAAAAAGAACTTATTCTTGACTGAGTCTAGCATGCTCCTGTTGCTGATCCCGGTTGAAGCTCTGGCTTGCAGGCATGTCCTCGGGCAGGTCACTGAGTGTCTGCATCTTTGAAGTCATTGATCATTAAAAGCTGCGCAGGCATTCTTGCCACAAGAGAGAATCTGGACCGAGTTACAATCTTATCTTCATTCTGGCATATCCATCATATCTGTCATGTGCAACACCCATGATGATTTGATCATTTTGTCAACTCCCCAAACTCCACGCTTTACATTGTTTAAAAACAACTGCTTGCCATCAAGTGGCAGCCTGCACCTGTGAGCGAAGCTGAGAACGGCCGATGTAGAAATTCCTAGAATGCCCAGTACTTAGAGGAAGAGAACTGCCTCTGCCCTCCCATGCGGATCAAGCACACTCACAAAATCATTTTGCGGCCAATTTGCACAACCACCAAAACTGCAATCAAATCTGCTACGAATCTCAGAATTCGGTTCCCTTGGTATAGCTTATCAATTCTATTCCCATCATGATTTGACGGCTATCATCCGATACCGATACCAAGCCTCCACTGAGGCGCATGGCTTTGTTTTCGCAGGCTCTGGCCTCTCCTCAGGACCTGGAAATTCAGTTCTTCGTCTGAGTTCCAAGAACTACAGAAACCCAAAAGAAGGCATCGACGCGTTCAGGACGCATCAAATTAGGATGATATCCTAATATCATGTTTTGATGATAAATTATGATTATGATTATGATATATGATTTCTGTTGATTGCTGTATTCCTACAGGTGGCATGCAACTGTTGGTCCAGTATCTATGAAAGTCTCACAGATTGAATGACTGCTTCCAGGAGCGACCAGATTGCACCTGGAGCAGGTGGAGGGGTTGGCGCCGGTGTGGGTGGTGGCGGCGGGGCAGCATACCTCATGCACTCATTCGAAGCATGCAGCCTTCACTGATGACTGGATGACCGTACTTTTTGGCGTTTAAACATGGTCCCAACTGTGAAATTTCGAAGTCAGCTTCTGACTTTTTTCCGCTGGCAAACTTGAGCCAAACACGAAGTTTGGCAGCCAGATCTTTCGTGAAACTTCTGTCTCTGCTGAATTGGCGTCTTGCCAATTTGGAAATGTTCTCTGGTATTTTTCCGGTGCCACTTTGGAGTAAAACAAGAAACACAAACAAAAGGTTTCCTCTTTCCCAGCTTCACTTCAGCCTTGAAAAGGTGAAAGGCCCTGATCCAAGTCTTCTCAACTGTGGTGACTTGGGGTCTTTCAAAACAAAGTCAAACTCGTTCCAAAATGAGTTCTTCTCATTTGCGAAGCCTTCACATGACTAAAAACATGTGCTCTCAAGTGCAAAACCGTGGAACAACGATCCGTTTGGTTCCTACTAAGCCTACCAAATTCACAAGCTCAAGCCCAAGTTCCTAACCACAAGTTTAGAGTAGACATGTGTTTCCTAAGTACACCGCACAACCCGAGGACATGTATGCTCGCTCCAAAGACTCAAAAACGACACTGCAACCGCAAGTCTCTGGACAAATTGAAGTGTCTCTGCACACGTTCTCATCACGCATGAAGAAACTGAAATGCAGCGAAACCATCTAATGCACTTTAAGTGCATTCCTTGGGTTCTGTGGGAAATTCCTAGCGCCTCTAAAAACGGCCCTCTGATGAAAAACGAATTCCTGGATCCTTGCGCTTTTCACGTCTCATTCAAAGCACAGTGACACAAACAACATGTGCGCACTTCCAAAGTGCCAGTTTCTGTTTCCACATGACTTCCGCGCATGCTCCTTCCAAACATATGTGCCAACCACATGCAAAGGGCCTGACCTAGTGATCTAAGTGCAATACAGACTGCCCGCGCATCTCTCACGCACCGCAAGTGCACAATCCCAAGTCCAACGCAAACTAACAGTGGAGCCCTAACAACATATCGTGTGGCGTTGCCCACACCCTTTGACACCTGTTCGTGCAACCTGCTCACGTTTGGTGCGCAACGCATGTAAAACGTAAACCCTTGGAATCTCAGTGCAACACTGGTTTCTGCGCATCTCATGCCCCAGGCCAAAGCACTAATCTCCAAGCAAACTGAAACTGGAATCCCTTCAGCCTACAATGTGGCTCTGTCCACACTTTTTCAACTGATCATCCATGATCCTACGTTCACATGTTATGCATCCTACCTTTGCATTCTATGCAAACCTTTCCGCAACCTGCAACTGAGCAAAAACATTCCAGCCACAGCGCCGGACACCGGTTTAACCATTTTCACACCCCCGCACGGCGTTGTGGTCTTCCGCTGGAATGTTGAAAGCCGAGTTCACTTCTGCTGACGCTTGAGCTGAGGACTCAAGATTCGGAAGAATGTTTTGACCTTTCTTCAAGTAATTTTGGATAAGACGCCAAAAGTATTTAACTACCTCCATTGAGTAGAACCCTGTTACCGTAGGACGAAGATGCTCCACTGGCGTACAACTACAAACAGGAAGAAGATGTTGAGAGACTTCCGAGAAATCTCTCCGATTCGTTGCCAACCACCATTGCTTTTCTATTCCATCTAGGCAGCAACGCTTAACAAGAAAAGCTCTTTCGAGTCCCAACTTCTTAGCAACTCGAAGATAGGTGCTTTCTCCCCACAAGGAATTATGCTCTGGCCACTCCCGTACGGCGAGAAACTTCTTTGGACTGAACTCTGAAAGCACTTTTCCGATACTGCACCACGGCCTACGATGAATACTCACCTGTTGCCTCCACTTCTCTAAAACTTCCGGTCTCTGTAGATTCACGTGACGCAGTTGGGTCCCCGCAGTGCAGGGCGTCGAGATCCAAAACACAAGACGACTAGCTTGAACAAGCAACAACCGAATCATGGCCAAAGTTCCAACATTATTTAGATCTATGGTCTCATCTATACTGAAACATGCCCATGCTTTTCTGCCTGACAAGCTGTGAGAAACAAGAACCTTTTCTGCAGCACAATTCGACAAAAACTGGGACCCCCGAGGCGACCAAAGCAATCTGTTCTCTGAAAACTTCCAAGTGCGGATATCTTCCCAAAAGTGTATTCCATCTTCGAGGGATGCTTTTCGAGGGAAATGTGCGAATTTCTGGCAACTCTGCAAAGGAAACATGACGACCTGATTTCTCACCTTCTACGCCTGGCACTGCTGGCTCACAAGCTGGTGACTCAAAACATTCCAAAACCTCTGAATTTCTTACGGTCTCCAAATCCAGATGAAATGCACTGTCTCTCAAGGCCAAACTCCATCTATCTACTCCCATGGTGCCCGACAACACGCGAATGAAATTTCCAACAACTTCCAAAACCCTCCTACGGTTTTGACTGGACATGGGTGTCGTTTCTTCTACAAGTTTCTGCACAAAACTGTTCACTGCCATTGAGCTTTCTGCCATCTCCAATCCGCATTCCTGGGTCAGGATCCCTTGGTGTACAGGATCCCCTGGCTTTGTGAGCGCATCACTGCCACTTAAAGAGCCTGGAACAAATTCAATCTCAAGTCTTCCAGACGGCGTGTAAAGTTGAAGCACTGCAACCCGGAACTCCAAATGACGTACACGCGGCAATAATCCATGCATCATGCTGATTTGCTTCGCAGCCTGACTGTCCGTCCGTAGAACTATCTGGAAACTTCCTTCCGTGGTTTGATAAAAAAAAACATAGTCATCCTTTGGGGGTAAACCTTGCAACATACTTTCAAGCAGCATAGACATCCCTACGGCTTCTTTCAAACCCTCAACCAAGGTGAACAATTCGGCTTCGGCCCATGAAAGGCACGGCACTGGAATTCTTCTGCTCCAACCCTTCAAAAAGCAACCCTTCCAATGCAAATAGCCACCCATGACAGAACGAAGCGACCAACTTGCATCAACTGTTCCTGTGACCTTCCAATCATCAAAACTCCCTAAATCACAATTTCCACATGGAAAACTCTGCCGAAAACCTCGTTGTGATTTTAAAAAATTCAAAACTGCAATCAAAGCTGCCCAAGCACGTTCCGTTGGTTTACTCTGATAACAAGACAACCAGCTGGTGCAGTAAAGAATAGTTGGAAGACTGATGGCAAGCCATGACATCTTTCCTAGAACAGTTCGATACACCTGGGCCTTAGATCTTTCAAGCAGCACCTGGTCCTTCTCCTCTTCCAAAATCCGAGTCAAATCAGGAACTTTTGAGGTCAAAGTCAAAGACAACCCTGAAGCCCTCTCGATTTCATCGTAGTAGGAGTCAGCAACTCCCATCCTAAGTGGCCCTCCATTCCAGTCTCGGGTGATCAATCTTCCCAAGAACTCGAGCTGTCCCTTTTGAGTTCCCTGAATCCTCCCGGTCTCTTTGATTGTATAACGGGCACCAAGCGCATTCACAACTTCCATGCACGCATCCAATGGTCCAACCATGATGGTATCATCTACGTACAGTAGCATTAGTTGAAGTCTTCCCCACTTGTCCACCTTTCTGAATACTGCTGGGTCCGCAGTTTCATTCCATCCTATCTCAACTAACGTCCCGCGAATTTCAAGGTACCACAACAAAGGTGCTCTTCGGAGTCCGTTGAGCGCCTTAAACAAGTCAAGACCTACTTTCCTGTTGTCTTTCCTAGACCTTGTGGAACCTGGGAGACTTACCAAGATGCGTTCACCTCGACGAAGAGAAGCATACATGAAGGCATTGGAAACATCAAGTGAGATGATGGCCCATTGTTCGCCACACTTCGGACGAATGTTAATTTCAGCAACTGCCAAGACCGCTCTTAAAGACTCAATAGTTGAAGTTGGGCTGTAGTGACCTTCTTTAAGAGCTGATTGACCAAGGTGTTTGAAATCCTTACAAACAAGTCTTGCGCGAGTTCTTCCATCCCCTTTCAGGGTCAACACCCAACGGCATGGTATTATTCGAACACCAAGTTGCTTTGACACTAAGTTCAACTGAGTTTCTCCTAAACCTGCACCGACCTTCAACTCCGTCAACTGGTCAAATTCCTTCTGAATTGCCTCACGAAGTGGTTCGGTCTTCAGAGCTAACCCCGTAGACTCACACTTGGGATTTTGAGGTAATTGCTGCCACACATCTATCCCACAAACAGAACTCTCAAACCAATCCCCACCAGCAAAAGACTGTTCCATCCCCAAAAACCTATCAATGTTTGAATGTTTTGATCCAACATCTGATTCACAAGGACATCCAAATCATTTGTTCAGGGATCGGTGGTGGAAGCTCCATATCTTCCATGTCAACATCTGGGCTCATATCTGGGGTCACAGACATTGGGGTTCCCTGCGAATATCCATCCGACATGGAGTCATCAGGGACTGATAAGTCCGGAACTGGTGACACTTTCGGTGGCGGAACTGGTGACACTTCCGGTGGCATGACAACAGTCTCTGAACCTTCACCTGTGCCTGGAGGGGAACTTTGCTGGCTAACTGGGGGCATTTTCTGTGAATATCTCCTCTTCCCTGTGGGATGTGCTGGCACTGGTCCAGCTTCATTTTCAAGTGCAACCGGTCGTTTGACAGCATCATCCTGTGAGTCTCGAAACTTCTTCTGTTCATCTTGTAGATACTTACGGTATCGATCTTTACATCGACGACTGTGAACTTGTGAGGTAGAGGTTGTTCCCTTCTTAGTTATCTGCTTACACGCTGTGCAGTCTGGTGCGCCTCCATGTTGCAAAATCCATTTCTTTGGGGGTCCACTTGGGGGTACAAAGATCTCTCCATCCGGCTTTAACGCAACATCACATGGATTTCTGGCAGGTTCCTGGTCATCAACTGGCAACGGTTCAACAGGTCCTCATACCAAATGATCCATATCCCATGACAACGGACTCAACACACGTGCTACCTGAAACTTACGCAACTTCAACGCTTCCTCAGCAACCAGACCTACCTTTGATGGACCAGTCAGAATCCCCCACATGCCCCCTCCTAGCGCGTTTACTGGACCTAAATATGAAACATGGCACAAACTCTCAAGTGGATGCGCGATTGAGCTCTCCACAGGCTTTGCCAGCACCGTCGCACCAAAAGGGAAGGCGCGCTGCTTCTGTGACTTCAAACGTCCCTTCATCTTGTCCACTGCAGTGGTGAATTACGCAACTGGGATATGAAACAAGTTGTATGTTCTGGCACAATATGGAACCAAGTACGGAGTCAAGGCACTCTCCAATGGAATCCTACGTCCCAAACGATTTTCTACGTACATCAAATTGGCCCCAAACGACTTCTTCAAAATCCCATGAAATCTCTCGACTTTACCATTCTACTGTGACCTGTTTGGTGGTGTCAGTTTCAAGTGCATGCAAGACAAAGTACAGTTTTCCAAGTTCATAGTTGACCTAACCATAGTTTCAAGCTGCCGTTCTCCGTCCGAAGTGATCTCAGCTGGTTTCCCAGTAAGTCCAAACTCTTTGAACCAACCGTTGAGCATCCGGGCGTCCTTGTCCAACTCGCCCGTCATGCAGAATGCACCAAGCATTGAAGTACACAAGACAACAGCGACAAGAATGCGAAGTGGTCCCAAAAACGTGATGTCCAATGCAACTTCATAGGGCCCTTTGGGGTGTTCCAGTCTCCTAGCGGGAATCCTACCACTCGCACGTGAACAAGCATTACAGCTGGACAAATATGGCTGGTGTCCCTGACACAAATGTTCGTACAACGGTTGCTCACTCAACGGCAAGTCTGGGTCCTGCACCTCTGAATCCTCAAGTTCCTCTTCCAGAGGCGGAAGTGGATGGTCAACTTCCCCGGCACGAAATCAATCACTACCAACATCCATGTCAACACACTGGCCACCGTCAAAGCAACCTTCCATGTCAATATGTTCACAATTGTCACTAATGTCAAACCACTCTGCACAGTCATGGAACTTCTCATGACCTGCATATGCACCTGATGCCTCGCGTGAAAATCCTAGCTCCTCACAAATGTCCAATATGTCGAGACCCTGCAAACCTGGTGATCTGAGAGACGGACAAAACGGATCTTCTGTCAAATCACGCTTCAAGTGACCATCTTTGCCACATTTGAAACAAGGTCCCAACTTTTTGGGTGACTTCTGTGACTCAGTACTCGGCGATCTGTTCGAAGATCCTTTCCCTTTCTTCCCTGAGCCTTTGCCTTTTCCTGACTTGTCTCCTTTGCTAGGTTTGCCTTTTCCACCTGTGCCTTTCTCTTGGTTCTCACCTCCTTCCTTGCCCTTCTTTCCCTTTCCTTTGGCCTTTCCGCCATCTCTCCCAGTCGAAACGGGGAACGCGTTCAACTTGGACACGTCAAGCAGCCTCGTGTTCAAGTCATAATTCCGCACAGTCTCACAAACACTCTGGTAAGTGTCAGCCTTCCCATGAAGCTGAATATGCAGAACAACTTGTTGAGGCAACTGCTTCAACAACGAGAGGACCTTGTCAGCCTCAGGAATGGCCAAATCTGCCGTGCGACCTTGCAACGTGGGGTCAGCAAACCCACTGTCCAAGATCATTTGGTACTGTCGAAGTCTGGTGTCAACAGCACGGACGATGTCCATGAGCTTCGCCTCCTTCACCGTGAAGGCGAGAACAGATTCTCGCAGTGCCAAGGCTTCAGATCGATTCTGAAGGCCAAACTCCACATTGAGCTTCCGAAATGCCTCATAACCATGAGCTTCTCCAAAGGGCACTGTTGACACATAGTGAGCTATCAAAGCTTCAGCTCGTGTCCAACCTGCAACGGCTTGCTTGAGGTAAGACAACAGTCGTGTCGACCGCACTGACACTTCCGCCTGAAGCAAGTGTCGAGCGATTGGCCTGGTCTCTTGCAATGCTGATCGACATTCTGCTGGATAACGGTCACTGATAAGGTTCAACCAAGAGCAGAACAGCTCCATCCACGTGCAAAAGCCAAGAATCTCCTGATGCCGTCCCTTCCACTCCTTGGCGGGAACTTTTGGAATCTCGACACCAAAAGGCAGCTTCCCTTCTGAAGGAAACATTGTACCACTTTGTGGTAATCCTCCGCTACCAGTAGCTGCCGGTGCGGATGCATTTGCAGGCGCACCAGCTGAACTTCCCTGAGCTCCTTGCGCGCGTTCAGCCTCAAGTCTGTCAAGTCTTGCACCCATCATATCTAACATCCTCTGACTCTGATTCTGCCGCTGCCGCAGCATAGAAACCAGAGTAGCCACCAGATCGCTTGAACTTCCTGGATAGTTTCCAGAACCGTTTCCAGCAGGCACACTTCTCCCAAGAGCCGCCGCGTACTCATGGTGAGCTTGTTGCTCGGCTTCCCGATTCACAACCTCAGCTCGCATCTTTGCCTCCTGCCTTCTCTCCTCAGCTGTCCGATTGGCAGCTCTCAAACGATCTGCCAACATTCAGGTCCCACGGCATAAGGCGATAAAAAGCCATCATGAAACATCTGTCCCATGTTCCCATCGTCAGAATCAATCCGATACGTTGCGGGCGTGAAGGACAGAACATGCGCCATCTCACCACAGCAGCAGAAGCCCCAAGGGCTCCGCTACCATGTGAAATTTCGAAGTCAGCTTCTGACTTTTTTCCGCTGGCAAACTTGAGCCAAACACGAAGTTTGGCAGCCAGATCTTTCGTGAAACTTCTGTCTCTGCTGAATTGGCGTCTTGCCAATTTGGAAATGTTCTCTGGTATTTTTCCGGTGCCACTTTGGAGTAAAACAAGAAACACAAACAAAAGGTTTCCTCTTTCCCAGCTTCACTTCAGCCTTGAAAAGGTGAAAAGGCCCTGATCCAAGTCTTCTCAACTGTGGTGACTTGGGGTCTTTCAAAACAAAGTCAAACTCGTTCCAAAATGAGTTTCTTCTCATTTGCGAAGCCTTCACATGACTAAAAACATGTGCTCTCAAGTGCAAAACCGTGGAACAACGATCCGCTTGGTTCCTACCAAGCCTACCAAATTCACAAGCTCAAGTCCAAGTTCCTAACCGCAAGTTTAGAGTAGACATGTGTTTCCTAAGTACACCGCACAACCCGAGGACATGTATGCTCGCTCCAAAGACTCAAAAACGACACTGCAACCGCAAGTCTCTGGACAAATTGAAGTGTCTCTGCACACGTTCTCATCACGCATGAAGAAACCGAAATGCAGCGAAAACATCTAATGCACTTTAAGTGCATTCCTTGAGTTCTGTGGGAAATTCCTAGCGCGTCTACAAACGGCCCTCTGATGAAAAACGAATTCCTGGATCCTTGCGCTTTTCACGTCTCGTTCTAAACACAGTGACACAAACAACATGCGCGCGCTTCCAAAGTGCCAGTTTCTGTTTCCACATGACTTCCGCGCATGCTCCTTCCAAACATATGTGCCAACCACATGCAAAGCGCCTGACCTAGTGATCTAAGTGCAATACAGACTGCCCGCGCATCTCTCATGCACCGCAAGTGCACAATCCCAAGTCCAACGCAAACTAACAGTGGAACCCTAACAACATATCGTGTGGCGTTGCCCACACCCTTTGACACCTGTTCGTGCAACCTGCTCACGTTTGGTGCGCAACGCATGTAAAACGTAAACCCTTGGAATCTCAGTGCAACACTGGTTTCTGCGCATCTCATGCCCCAGGCCAAAGCACTAATCTCCAAGCAAACTGAAACTGGAATCCCTTCAGCCTACAATGTGGCTCTGTCCACACTTTTTCAACTGATCATCCATGGTCCTACGTTCACATGTTATGCATCCTACCTTTACATTCTATGCAAACCTTTCCGCAACCTGCAACTGAGCAAAAACATTCCAGCCACAGCGCCGGACACCGGTTTAACCATTTTCACACTAACCTCAAACATGAAAAATAGCGCGCGAAGGTTTGGAAGGTTTGGCAACGGTTGTCGCCATGAAACCATTGGTTCGTCTGCGGTGCTAAAGGTGCACACCTCACACAGTAGAAGATGGGTTCTCGCGGCGCTGATATGTTGGATTCGTTTTCAGGTAAGATGCCGGGGTGAAATTCGAATGCACTGGGCCCTCTCACCCTTGCTGTGCAGCCTGTGTAGACCACATCTCCCGCATTTGCTGCAGGAGGTCATAAAGGGGCTGTGCCTGAGCAGGCTCAACACAAGCAGCTGCCCCATACGGCTGCGTAAACAGTTGCTCAGGTGTGTGCATGTTACTAGAAAGCTGGAACACTTTGAGAACTTTGAACACTCTGCTTGGACTCTGAACAACATGCGCCTCTATACCCTCCCTGCGCGGGGCTGGAGAGCGTGATCGTGCAGGTGAAGGTTCTCTCACCTGTCAGTTTGAAGAATTTCCTGGAACACTTGTAGTTTTAGCAAGTAAATCCAAGAACTGGCACTTAACCCTCGATCCGTGTCTGGAGAATCCACTGTATTTGCCATTTGACTTGTCTGAAACAAGGGATGATGTCCAGCATCAGGAAAGTCTACTTTGGTCCAAAACTTCCTGCATGACTCTGCAGGATTACTGCAAACGTTGGAAAGCAACAGCTGGATGCATTTGGTCTACAACCGAGCAAGGAACGTTGCCGAGTTATTGACAAATTTCTCGTAAGCTGAGGGCAGTGCTGGAGCTGGCATCGATTGTATTGTGCCCTGCACCAACCAACGCCTGCAGTTGGTCTAGAGAATGTAAGAACAATGTAGTAGTGATGATCGTGTGATCTGTAATCAACAGATGCTGGCATGCTGTCGGTCGTCCATTGAAGGAATCGTCACGATTTTTTGGCGTTGTTATTTCTGTCATCGATACAATATACTATTACCACAAAGTTTTCTCATGTTTTCTACATGACCCTTGCTCCAGTCCTTTCGTCCCCAGACAAATTCTCTTCGCATGGGTCACCTGCAACCCATGCAGAATGAGAACTGTTTGCGGAACAGTCAAATCTTTGGAGTAACAGTCCAGAAAGGAAGTCTCGATCCCCACGTCTTGTGCAAAGGCCAAATCCCAACGAGTGATTTCCTGACTTCCCTCTTCCAAAGACACAGCTCAAGCACACATGGCGTACAACTGGGAAGAAAGCAAGAAACAGCACTGAAAAGTCTAGATGACTGGTTAAGCCCATCAGTTCTCATTCTGAGCTTTCTGCTCTCAGGTCTTCCAACTGTATCCAACGCTCCTCACACAATGCAAGCCAAATCTCACAAAAATTGTTGATGCATGCATGTTTACGTGTCAAAATGTCAATGGGAGGAATGCCCTGTGCATTACAACCTGGTGAAAAGGAGAACAGTTTTGAGCTGCTCAGTTGCTCTGGTTTCCCATCGTAGCCTGCAAATCGTTTCAGCATCACACAGCCACTCTTTCTGGGCTGGTTGACTGACTCCCCAGACCTGCTCCTTTAGGAACCGGGCATGCACCTGGTCGATGAGATCGCCCTGTTCCGGAAGTGGGCAAAGCTTGGCAATACCATGCAATACCCCTCTTTGAGATAGAGATGTGTTCTCGCAAAATGTCCTTTTTCGTGGTGGATAATTGCTATTGCTCCTGTGATTCCCATCGTCATGACCATCACCACCAGCATCATCATCGTCATCAACTTCAAGTCGCTTGACTCCCCTTCTAAGGGTTTTCACATTCAAGCCCAAACGGATCAAAGCTTCAACATGCATTTGCAAAAAAGAAACAGAACCGGTCTCGAGGCCTGCAGCCGATGGTGGAATACCTTTCCAGACAAATCTGCGGTGGGACTCATCATCCAGGAATATCCAGGATGAGATGGATGTTGGATCATTTCGAAATACAACGTGTCCGCTGGGTTGTCTGCATCTTGTTGCTCAAATCGTCGCAATTAAAGGCACAACAGTCCGCTGTTTAGTGCACCTCCGACACCACCCATGGTTCCGTCTGGTGTGCGAGATGGCGGAAGGAGATCTTTCTGCTGCCATGGTTGCAGTGGCCTGACTGCACATTGACTCAGTCCAATGTCAGCAATCCGTAGCAATCCTACGTAAGACTTGAAAGACGCATACGTTCTCGAAATTTCTCAAATCAGTCGTGTCTGATAGCGTGAAAACATGGGGAAAAAAATGTCAGGCCTAATTACAATCACATCGTCTTTTAGGCATTTTCACCTTCGATGCAAAGTCAACCTCACCAGGATAGCTTCCTCTATGCATTCGCCTGGCTGCCCGACGGTCAGCTGTAAGCCTAGAAGCAAAGAGGCCAATAAAAACCAAACAGTGAATTGCCAATAATCATTCATAATCTAGCTTGCAGTGAATTGCCAATAAACAAATATGCATCAAATTTGGATTGAGAAGCTGCCGAAGTGGCTGCCAACATTCTGTTTTCAAGAATACAAAGGTTACAGCGTGTATAGGTTCCGAGACATCCTTTAAAAAAAAAAAAACATACTGTGGAAAGAAGGAAGCTGGTTTAGTTTTGGTCAAGATTGTGGGAGCGTGAGTCTTCAGACTTGTTCTGGCTGTGCGAACAGAAACTAAGACAGGCACGCTCTCGCTTTCTGCCACAAATCCTTGAACTTAAGTAGAAGGACATGTCTGTCAAGAGAAATTGTGAAAGGGTCTGCAGCCTGAGCCTGTTGCATGTATTGGCACAAAGAATCTTCCATGCAGAGGGGAATTGAAACTCAGAAGAGCCAATCAGCCAATCTGATGGTTTTTTTGTTCTTCTGGCTTCCGGACCTGACGGTGAGCACCTCAAAAGTGATGCAGCAACGAAAGATGACAGGGGAGTCTCAACTACAGAAATAGACATCAAATTCCATCGACCGATTTCATGATATTTCATGTGTCCCATTTGCACGTTGCCCACATGGATTTCTCAGAAGGGTTTTTGCAGTATGTTTGGATGAAATATCCGGGGAATCTGCTCCAGATCAAATTGGTCGTATCTGAAGTTGGTCCCTCAGAGCCTTCTCTCACATCATCAGGAGCAAAGGTGTCCCTGACCGTAGGTCTCTGTCCTGCATGAATTTTGCGCGAGTGCATTGTGCATCAAAACAGGCTTACAACAATCATTACGTCCACAAATCATGCATCCGTAGTGATTCAAGATGGCTGCTGACCTCAACTGAAAGAATTAAAAGGGAAAGTTGAGCCACGGGTTTGAGTGATCATCATTAGCAGTAGCAGGCCGCATCGCTGTCAGAAACCTGTACTGCCACAGATGAATAAAGGATTTGCGCTGAATTAGTTCATCTCCATAGTTCACCAGCATTAAATTTCAAACTGACTTCCCAAAAAAGAAGTAGCACGCTGTCTCAGCTTGTAGAATGTGTGCAAAAGCAAGGTTTCTAGGTTCAAAGTAGATAGGCTCAAAAGGTGTATATAAGTTGTGACAGCATCGCTGTTAGCATGTACCAGTTTCCACAAAGACTAGTTATGTTCTTGGCTCGTAGTATGCAGCGGATGCTCAGCGTACCCCTCTCGACACCTCCAGTTCCACTTGGCCCAGTTTCCTGTGCTGGAGCTCCTGGCAACGTTATCTGCCTCCTTTCCAATGGCATCTTTACCAGTGAGCTTCCAGGTTTGGTGTTTCATAATTTGATCACTGTATTGATACATACAGTATTATATATTCATTATTCATATAATTTATAAAATCAGTATTACAAGTCCTTGACAACTTGTCGGCTCGTGGCCATATTTATTGCAAAGTGTCTGGTTTGCGTTTCTGAGAGGAACCGAGTAATTCAAGTAGTAGACGGATATACAACATGCATGTTTGTCTTAATGCAATACAATGGAATGCCCGACAGATGCAACTACAAGTCCATGTCAGTACGGGTTTGATTGTCGTTCGACTATGCATATAACAGTACAATTCGTGAGCACCCTGGAACGTCCACAGATTCGCGTATCAATGCGAGTGCACGAATATAATGTGTCTCTCCATTCTGCCTGCCTGTCTGCAGGTGCTTGCTGCTTCTGTCAGACAAAGTATGTAGCATGTATCTGTCTGCGTGCCCACAAAGCTAGGCTTCTGTGTCAATATATGTCTATATATACATATATATATATATACACACATATATCATATACATTTGAACTGATTGCGGCCGCTATCACCAAATCCAATTGATCTGAACCCTGTCAGAAATGTAAATGATGGTTGAATCCGATCCAACAAGATGTAAAAACCCAGGTGTCCCACACCAATCGCGTAGCAGCCTTTTAGGCACCGCTCAAGGCCAAGTCATGGCTGTCCAACAGCTAGACCACTATCCCTACCCTCCACAGCCTCGAAGCGGAAGGCACCAAGGATCAAGTGGTGACATATGAAATGTTCACAGGCAAATGAGGGATCACATCAAGGCACACCTGTAGTGGAATTCACACTCCCTAAGAATTCTGTTGGTGTGATTCCCTCAACCATTGCAGTGCTTGCTTTCGATGGGCATTAGTTTGCAGGCTGGCATCTTCGTCAAATAACTGAAATGATCCCTGTTCCAAAGCTGCTCTGAGTAAGGTTGAGTCCATGTTTTTTGTCAAAGGATCCGCCAGTTGTAAAGCAGTTGGTATCCATCTAAAATGACAATGTTCTGAACATCTTTCCTTAATCAAAAGTACTTCCAGAGTGGTTCGATATTCTTCACAGGCCGGCATGGCCCTGCGACTTACCAAGTCATAGAGAGACTTACAGTCAGTGACAATAATGGCAGCATGCATTTGGTTGAAGGCTTCCGGTGGACTCCTCCATTGAAACTCGGGAATCGTCAACGTTCCCCAAAGCAAGCGGCACCAACCCATTTTATCCACACTACGTGACATGGAAAATGCTTCGGCTGACAAAGTTGATCTTACTACTCGAGAGATTTTCTTTGATGACCATGATAACGGGCTGATGGGTGATTTCTGATTGTTATGTAATGAAGGAGTTGTTGCAAAAACCATCGTGCCCTGAAAGGACGCAAGCTGTTTGGGACTGGCAAAGGAAGCATCACCAAAAACCACGTGAGCAACGTCTTTCACAGGAATGGCTCGAAAACAAATACTCACATCTTCTGTTTGTTGAGCTTCCCTCAGGACCTTATTGGCCTCCAATAAAGTTGACACTGTCGGTCTTGAAAGTTGCACTTGGATCTCCCCCAGTTTGGCGGCTACATCCGGTCGAGTATGAGTAGTGGCATACTGGAGGCTCCCAATTAACCCTCTAAGATTTGACAATTCTTGATCATTGATGGCCTCTTGTGGATGACTTCTGCGGTGTTTGCCTACTTCGATGGAAGGAATGGCTCTGATATAATCTCTTTGATTTGCTCGAATGCTGTGATCTGGTAGCTGTTCCAGTTGAATACCTGTAAACACAAATTTGCGTTGTTTAAAGGATCCAAACGGCAAACTCTGTCGAAGCTTTTCGATACGGGATAGAAAATATTCGTCGCCACCACAAATTCCATCGTCCACATGAGTGCCAAGAACTCCATGAAGAGTGCGGTGACCATCTTTCCAGGATTCCAGGTAATGGACACACGGTTCGAGAGGATGCATCGTGAATCCTAGATTCTTCAATTGTTTGGATAATTCTTTGTAAAACAATAGTGGAGCATCCACTCTTCCATAGGCATTACCAATGAGAGCACAAACCTGGTCGGATTCCAGTTGCATGCGGTCCCGCAATTCCTTTGGAGGTTCCATGGCCGGTGGGTTGTCACTGTCTGCTTTTCCTCTCAGGAACGCTGTCTTGATGTCAAATGATATCAAAGTCCATTGGTTTGAAGCTATCAATTGAAGCACAGTATGTCTACCTTCTCTAGTGAGAGTGGGAGCATCCCTTTGTACCTCAGTCAAGCGTGGATCCTGATATCCAAGTACTACCAAACATGTTTTGGCCTTCTTAGTATTTCCCGAAGAGTCTGCAGTATCCATATTCTTCCATGTTAGAACCCACCTAGATTTGAGAATCTGCTCAGGATTCAGGTGCTTTCTCAAGACAGGTTTCTAGGCGCTCGTTTGGAGCCAGCACGAGATCTCGGCTTCTTTTGCCAGCGAGAAGAGTTTCTTATCTTCCGCTGAGAGATCCTTTAATTGGACCTCTGCTCGGGCTCGCTTACTGGCTGAAGCAACTTGGGCAAGTTCCTCCGGGCGCTCAGATTGAGACCAGCGAACAATGTCTTGGCGTGACAAAGAAACTTCAAGGAGATAGCACTGATGGTCATGAGGTTGCACGGGTTCATTCAAATATGGCAGTCCGTCTTCAGCAAGGCAAATGTCACAATTTTCAACCCCAGGCTGAAAGGAATTCCATTCATGAATACTTTCGATTTCTTCACTGGAACATAGGTCATGACATGTCATGATCTCGGCAGATTGGTCGGCAGAAAGGCTGAACTCATCCAAATCAATAGCGTTATCTTCATTACCTTCGGGAAGATTATCAAAGCTTGCATTGGGTTCCATGAGTTCCTGTTGAGAATGTTGTGAAGGTGTGTTTATTGGAGTGATCAATTGTTCAGGAAATTCTTCACTTTCAGGTTGAACGCTAGTCTGGTGGCTGACTGTGTCATTCGGTTCCTGCAGTGGTGTCCCAGGTGAATACGTCTATTCAGGCAACATGGCTGTATGTTCTTCTTGTCGTGTCGAAAGAGTCTGGTTCACATTTTGAGACTGTTGAATCTCTGTCACCTGTTGATCAAGCGAAACATTGGAGCCATGCCACTCTCGCAAAGACGCGGGTCGAAGATTTTCAGGTGCACACCTGAGAAGTCTGTCACCATGTGACACCCAGATATTCGAATCCCCTTCAGAACACACAACGCGAGCTGGCCCATGCTATCGCCCCACTTCACGTCTTCCAGAAACCTGTTTCTTGCGCCAGTACATCACACTCTGGCCAACAACAAAAATACCGGGGTGAGGATTCGATTTTCTGAGTATGGCTCTACGAATTGATGCATCATTGTCAGCCAAAAGGAACATTTTGCGCGCCCGGGAACGAGCTTCTAGATTTCTCTGGAATCTTTCGCATTCCAAGTCTGAGCCATCGGCAAGGCAGTGAGCTGATGCATTTTCATCACTCGAGAGTGAAGCAGGAAGTCGAGTTGACTTGCCTAGTACAATTTGTTCCGGGGAAAATCCCTGATGTCGTGATAGCGCATTCTTGGCCTGAAAACATGCCCTGAGGACTTGGTCAAGTTCAGTGGGACCCTCAATGATCTTTTCCTGGTCATACCGATGCAACATGTTTTTGATAATTTGACCATGTCGTTCTACTCTACCCTTTTGCCATGCTTCTGTGGAAAGCTTGGTTTCGATGTCATGTTTCTGCATGAATTCTAACCATTGGTCAGCTCGAAACTCACCAGCAGGGTCCGAGTATACAGTCCTGGGTTGGCCAGCCCAAGAGAACCAAAATTCTGTGAAGGCAGGGAGCACATGTTCCAGATGCCTATTTTCCAATCTGCGTCCCAAGTGGAACAAGGACGCCTCGTCGATGCAATGGAAAATCATGACCTGAAAACCTTTGCGGCCAGTCCAGAAAAAACCGTCAATGCCCACTAATTCATTAAACTCCCTGGGTTCATGCAGTTTAGCAGGTCGTTGATGCTTGAATTTGGAGGTCTCAACGCAGGCATCACATATGTATTCTCTGGCTGCTTCCACAATGTGTTCTTCGGCTCCATTCAGTTTCAAGTGCTGTGATAACACATTTGGATCAGGGTGACCAAGGTTCTTATGCACTTTAATGAGATCTTGTTTTTCTGAATCCTTCAACAGTCTAAACTTGGGTCCATGCAATGGCACTGGTGGTGGGGCCCAGCCTTCACATACCTTTTACTGGAACGTGCATGCACAGCCAGTGGCAAGTTCTGAGATCCACTGGCACGAACGGCCGATGGTGGCTCTGCTCCTGTGCTTGGTTCAACAGGTGCACTGCTGGGAACTGCAATCGGCATCGATTCAGTGCCGGGAACAGGCGTGGATTCAGTGCTAGGTGCTTGACCAAACATCGTCAATGTGAGCTTACTGGGAACCCCTTTTCGAATTCTTTGGGCTCGGGTGCAATTGTGCCAGTTCTCTGATCCTAGATCATGAACAACGGATGTCTCTCTATGCATACACACAGTGTGGCGCAGAGGACATTGATGAGAACTTGGTGCATGGAGTGGAACTTGGTATCTTTCGGTGCCTCTGCAAACGAACATGTCTGTGATCTGCATATGATCTTGGACAATGGTTTGGGCTCTTGTCCATACCTCTGAATCCATGGGACATCTGGTGTTGCCAACTCTTGGTGCAATGTCCTGAGCAAGTTCAAAAACTGTTTGCCACGGTTCGGACTGTGGCATCTCTAATTGAACCGGCTGAGCATCCGTCTGATTGGGATTCGGATCCCCCACATTTGGAGTGGGAACATCAGACATTGGCACTGAAGGTCTGGCTGAAATGCTTTCACCTGGTGTTTCGGATTCCGTCTGATGGCGTTTACGGCTTTGAGGATTGATCTTCAAACGTTTGGAAGGTCTTTCTTCAACATCATCAGAGTGGAAAGTCAAGGCTCTTTCATCATCGCCAACATGGGTATGGTATGCTTTACATAAGTTACGAGCCATCATTTCAGCGAACCCTCTACAGTACGTGGCAGAAAAGTTGGTCAGGCTTTGTCGGATGCCATTTATGTTGGCACTTCCTTCGATCCGCTGATGAATGTGTTGGTCTGCACATCGGCTCCCATGAACAGCATAAAACAAGGCCTTGGAGGTAGTCAATATTTGACTGCGTTTTCTTAAGAAACGATTGGTCTTAGGAATGCGCAGACCGAACTTGCACATGTCAAAGCGTGCGGATACAGTTCTCTGCAGAACAGACTCGAAAACCTTCAAGTGCACAAGACCGGATCCCGCAGGCTGTTCTAAATGGAAATGGCGACCCCGATTCACCTGAAATTGGCACACTCTGGCACACAAACGAACATGAGGCAGTTGTTGGTCTTGTTTGGCCTGCATTTGATCAAACAGAATCGGGCTTTTCAGTTTGTTCAAATGATTTCATCCTCCCCACGGACCACACTCAGGAGCCATCCATATGTGTTCAGGTTGATACTTCTCAATCCAAGACCAAAGTTTGTGTCGGCCTGCGAATGTGGCCAAATCTCCATCTTGTTTGGTGAATCGAATGGCCCAGTAACCCAATCTTCCTACAGCTTCTGTCAAAGGACTGTGCGTGTTGGCATAAACTTCAAGCAGCCAAACCCTTTTGTGTTGAGATGAACTTTGAAAACTGGAGTACATGGAATCATCAGACTCCCGTATCTGGCCAGACTCCATTGCAGGTAATTTGGATCTTGCTGCATCACGGAGGCATAGGTCTTGCCCTTGTGCTTGCGGCCGAACTTGATCACGTTGGTTCCCCATTCTGCCAGAGTGAGGTTGCCCGGCAAGGGCAAAGTGGGGGCAGGAGGAACTCCTCCTCGGCTGGTTGGCATGGGCTGCACAATGGCTGTTAAACTTTCCTGCGCCACGATCTCTTCCACCTCTTCGATCTCCTGCCAGCTGGCTGCCTGAGATGTGATGGATGGTGCTGGATTTCGGCGTTGGTTCAAAGGAATGCTTGGCACTGGATGATTCTTCATCGGGCTTCCGGCTGAGGCAGAAGGGCCTGAAGCCTTGTTTCCCAATCTTTCCACACGTTCGGGACTGCGCTTTTGATTGATCACCTCGTCTTTCAGGGCATCCGAAGCTGTCTTTTGAACCTGGATCTGTTGCATCATCTCCAACAGTTGGCTTTGTGTCATCACATCTGGCTCGGAGTCCACTTCGATGGCATTCTCCTGCTTTTCCAGCTGGTGCACAAAAATCTGAAGTAGCAAATGCAGGATGGCCTCGGTGATGGTCTTGAGAGTGGTCACCATGGTTGGCATGGCTATAACGCGTCAGTGGAAAACCTGAAGACACACACGATTGATCTCTTGAGCGGAAGCTTCTGGTTGGTGGTGGTCGTGCGGAAAGCTCTAGAGCGGCACTTGGAAATTGATTTACCCCATCAACTTCATTACCCCTAACAACTTGAACTCCAGAAGTCAAGTTTACCCCAAGTTTCGTCTTGGAAGAACAAAAAATGAAATCACTGTGAGAAAAGGCTGATTCAGCCAGTGGGCAAATGTCCATCATGTTGAGCAAATATAAGCCCGTGGGACTGGTGGCTAAAGGAATTGGTTCTTTCTGTACCTTGGCCATCCAGCACATGTCATGTTGTGAATCCAAGGAACCATGAAGCAGCTTAAATGCACGTTTCGGAAAAAGGAACGGTGTCAAGCCTGGTACGACCTCAATGGAAATCCACAATTTCCTGTTCTCACGATGTTTGAGTGGGATCTGGATGGCATACTGACTTGTAAGGGAGGCATTGTTCCCAAATCGAAACCGTACTTGGCTGGCTTTCTTCCTAAACTTCTGAGTCAAGTTGGTTGACAAAGCAAGCTTCAGACGTTCCAATGTTTTCTCACCGATGATGCACCGGCTGGCGCCAGTGTCGAGAATTGCGTGGGTGCAAAAGGTCTCAGAGCTGCTATATACACACTCGGATGTGTTCAGCTGGACGGATGGCTCACGGAAAATTCGAAATCGGGCATGGTCGGTCTTTCGACCTTCAAGGCATTTTCTGGGCGACGACACACGGCGCTGGACATCACTTCAATTATACCCCAATCTGAACTTATTGAACTTTTGCATCCTCTTACTAAGGTTATCTATCCCCTTAACCTTATTCTCATGGGACAACATGAAACACATGGCTTCAGTGAGACTGGTTTGCGGACTGGATTCATGGGACGGCATTTCATATTCATCTTCGGCTTCAGAAATCACTTCATCGGCACCGGCTGAGACAGACTGGTACACTTCCTGGAGACGATCATCAAAAACAACATGGGCAGTGGCAGTGGAAGCTGAACCTGCTTGGGACTTCTCGGCGTTCTGAGGACATTCTGCTTTCCAATGTCCAATCATTTCGCACTTGCGGCAGTGACTTCTGGCTATGCGCTGTAACAGCGCTTCACGATCCTTTGATCTTTTGCCGAAGCCTTTGCCTCGGCCCTTTCCAGACTTTTGCTTCCCTTTGGTCGGCCAAAAGCCGCGGTTTCTGCGCTTCTCCACAAGCTTTGATCTTGCCTCCATGGAGCTTGTCAAGGCATCATACATCTCAGGAGTCTCTTGAAGAAACTCTTCAAACTCACCTTCGAAGTTGGCCACCACAAGCGCGTCAGCATCATCCTGCGCGACAAGGGCCTCTATAAACTCATGATCGAGCTCAGGCTCCATCTCATCGGAATGAGAGACAAAGGCTCTCTCCACATGGCTATTTTCATGATGAGATCCAGTTTCATGGACATCCACATTTTCGGACACATGGACATCGTACACTTTGGTTTTCTGACTGCTGCGGCCGCTCTGAAACTCATTGAAAAATCGGCTTCCCAACAGACGAAAGGCTTTGACCACTGGCTCATACTTGAGTTCTCCACCATGCTCCAACAAGATACGTTTCTTGTCATCGGCACTCAACGTTGACTGCCTCAGAAGGACGTATGCTTGGACTTCTTCTAATGTGGTGTTTCTTGAAATGAGTTCCAGAAAACTTGCTTCCATCCTTGACAAAAAGGAATCATGTGACTCATCTGTACGTTGGGTCGTGCCGTAAAGCGACTTCTCAAAAAACTCATACCTCTCTTCCAATTCAGTTGAGCCCCACGAACCCCCGATTGCCTCCACAAGGGCTGCAATTCCATCCGTGGTTTTGACTTTCAACTTGCTTGGAGGAATCCTGGCGATCTTTCTGAAAGCTGTCCCCTCTATGAGGAGGGCTGCACGTGGTGCCAGTTGGTCAAGGTACTCAACTGGCCATAAAGCTGCGAGGAACTTCAGCTTCTGCACGTACTCCTGAACATTTGTCACACCTGGAACAAACTTAGGAATTTGATTCCACGGCAGTTGGGTTGTCCCCGGTGGTGGAATGTCATCCGGAACCGGAGGCAAGGTCTCATCAGCTGCTGGCGGCATGACACCTCAAAATTGGTTGTAACCCCCTGGATCACCGCTCTTGCAGGTACCTGAAAGGTAGCTGGAGCACACGGCTCCGCTACCAGTGTGAACTGGTAGCAGCCGCTATCACCAAATCCAATTGATCTGAACCCTGTCAGAAATGTAAATGATGGTTGAATCCGATCCAACAAGATGTAAAAACCCAGGTGTCCCACACCAATCGCGTAGCAGCCTTTTAGGCACCGCTCAAGGCCAAGTCATGGCTGTCCAACAGCTAGACCACTATCCCTACCCTCCACAGCCTCGAAGCGGAAGGCACCAAGGATCAAGTGGTGACATATGAAATGTTCACAGGCAAATGAGGGATCACATCAAGGCACACCTGTAGTGGAATTCACAATACAATACAATACATATGTCTATCTGTATAGATACATATGTATGTAAATGTGAGTTCCCCCCTCATCCACAGCTGTTTGGCCTCGGCTGGATATTCGTCCTGATCTGTCCACTTGATCTTTGCTGGCAACTGCATGGATATGTGGATTGAGCAATCACAGAACTGTTCAAATATCGTGCCTTTCACTGAAGGTGCGGAGATCATGAGTAAACACTTAGTCCCTGAAGGAGTTGATGACATCTGCAGGCCATGTTCATTTACCAATCTCCAGCCATTGTGATGTCCCAACAGCATCCTGGCCTTCCGCTTTTGGGGGAAAGCTGCCTGATGAGACTTGCAGCCCCCAGTGCGGTGAGTCGAAAGACTGTTGCTGCACAAAGTTGAACAAGAGCAATCAATCCCAACAAAATCTCAAAAAGTCGATGTGCCAATGGAAAGGAGCTGAAAAATTCCAAACGTCCACATCCACCAGGGTCTTAACTCGTACTTGTAAAATACCCTACGCAAGGGTGAAGGCTCAAAAACTTGTTTCGCCTGTCCTCTCTGCGCTCGTTCCGAGAGCTTCCGGCTACAACAAGACCTCCCACTTTCAGGGAAGTCTATACCGTGTCTATGCAAGTGGGAAGCTATGTGGCCCATGAGGCCGCGAAAATCAAAACACGTACTTCCCCTTACGCCAAAGGAGGATGGTGGCAATGATGCGGAAGAGTGCAAAAAGACCCACCAGAGCAAGCAAGTACTCCAACCAGTCATCCCAAACAACGCTTTGGGTCTTGACAAGCTGGAGTCTCAAGAAGTCTCCTGGATTCTCTGCTGCACAAATCTGCATCGAAGAGTGCTTCTCGCAATCATCCATGGCCTTCTTGACGTACTGAAACTCCACAAGGGTCATCAAATTAATTGCATATTTCAATGGACAGAGGTAGCGGGCCCATCTGAGGCTCGATGGGATTTTTGCCACTGGAACAAACAGGCCTGAGAACAGCATCTGCGGGATCAGTGTGAGCGGTGCCAACTGAATGGCCTTCTGTGCTGAAGCTACCCCACATCCAACTAAGAGGGCCAGGGATGATGAGGCGATGCCCAGGAGCCACGACACTCCCACCATCAGCAGAACATTGCCCTTCAGGCCCATCCAGAAATACGTGACTGTAAAGGTGAGAATCTGGGACATCAATACCACGGGCATCTCCACTAGCGTCTTGCTGATGAAGTACGGCAAGACTCCATACTGGTGAGCAGCATATTCTCTCAAAAACACTGGCCGTTCTTGTGGAAATTGAAGAATCACAGGCTGAGCTGCACCCATCATGGCCATGATGCTCAAAGACACCAAGGTGCCAAAATGTGCTTGAAAATCGCCCGTGCATCCACCTGCGTCAAAATTGCCCGCGACGCAGTTGGGCTCTGAGGAATCCTTCTTGTCTCCCTGTGCTGCGCTGCCAGAGAAAAGCCAACCGTACAACGCAGCCAAGAATAGGGCCATACCAAACCGAGCATACAAAATGCCCTTGTTTCTCAAGGTACCTCTCACTTCCCGAGCTAGTAGCATACCAAGCTGTTTGCAGAAGCCAGTGGAACGCCCGCTAGGAAGGCTACCCCTAGCTATATGCTCGGCCGTACCAGTCTGACGGCTCTGCAAAGCCTGGATCTTCCCCTGCATCTTCAGGAAAGTGTCACAGCTGAGCCAGCGGTCTTTGATCTCTCTCATCTTGTCCATAGACTCCTTCTGCATCAGGAACATCACATGATCTGCGGGATTGAAGTTTGAAGGGCATGGGAAGCCCAAAGCTTCGAAATGTGCAGAGATCCGGTTTGATGGGCCATGAAAAGTGATCTCACCAGCATGCAACATAATCACATCATCGAACATGGCGAAAATCTCACTGCTGGGCTGATGTACAGTGCAGAGCACTGGAACATTGGCTTGTGCAAGCTCCTTCAAAGCCACCACCAAAGTGTAGGCCGCATATGAGTCCAATCCGCTTAAGGGCTCATCTAGAAACAACAGTTTGGGATTGGTGATCAGCTCGATTCCCACTGAGGTTCGCTTCCGTTCGCCCCCTGAGAGACCCTTCACAAGCTCTGAACCCACAATGGTGGATGAGCACCGTTCCAGAGAAAGGGTACGGAGCAACTGTTGCACGAACTCATCTCTCTGCACCCGAGTAATGGTTGAGGGCAGCCGCATGCAGGCCGAAAAGTGGAAGTATTCTCGAGGTGTCTCAAAAGGAAGCAATGCATCATCTTGCATGACATATGCAATGTTGCCACGAAAACTGACGGGGTCAACGTGAACACCTGCTGTAGTGATCTCACCAGTAAGCGTCATATGGGCAGCCCTCGTGTTTTGCCTACCAGCCAGGATGTTCAGCAAAGTGGTCTTTCCACTGCCAGATGGTCCGAAGACCCCGGTCAATCGACCCGGCTCAATCATGCCTGAGACATTCGAAAGGATCTTGTGTTGGCCAATCGTAAACGAAAGACCACTCCACTCCATCGAGCGCTGCTCTTCAGTCTCCTCTGACAACTGCCTTGCATGGTCTCTAAGCTGATGCATTGAGGGAGCCCGGGCTTCCAAGTCAGGCGACCCTGGCTCCAAATCATGCTCACCTGAGCTTCCGGGTTCATGATCTGGTTCCATGTTCTCCCTGAGGCTCCGTGTCAAGTCACTTCTTTCTGCCATCGCCATCACGTATGGATGACTCCTTAAATCTGATGGACACCCTATCGCCCTGGTGGCAACAGTACTAGTGTGAAAGGCAACTGAGCCAATGCGCAAAATCGTTGACAAACCGCAGCTTCCTTGCACAACATGATTGTCGCAACCAGCACATTGCGCATGTTTTGTTCATGGACGAACCCAAAAATGATCCAGACTACTTTTGCTCACGTTTTTTCCCCATCACTACTTTTTGGCCTGATGCCCCCACTGCGTCTCCCGGATCTTGCGACTGAAGGCCTGAAAAATCTCAGCACACAGCGGTATCAAGAATCTACTGTCGGCATTCAAAGAATCTGCAAACAATGTGCAAAGGTGCAAAATCTGGAAACAAAATGGAACACAAAAGAATCTGCATTTCGCTCTCTCCCCCTCTCACTTTTCCAGCCTGGTCAGCTTTGCTTGTGTAACAACAAACAACGGGGACGGGGGTCACATTTGCCCCTGAAAGAGGGTCACATTCGCCCCTGAACCAAAAGGGGTCACATTCGCCCCTGAACCACAAAACTTTCAATGTGGTACTCAACCCTTTAGGGTTAAACCTGGGGACAAGGGGACATGTAGGGGGACTGGGGAACCTTTAGGGGGGACTTGGGGGCATATGGTAACTTGCCTCTCTATTCAATACGTTACTCAACCCTTTAGGGTTTACCCTGGGGTTAAGGGGACATTTAGGGGGACTGGGGCACCTTTAGGGGCATCCAAATCGTCTTCGAAGGTGCTCGAAATGGATCTTACAACCTAGCATCCATAATGTCCTGGAAGTTGATTGAAATGGCTCTTGGAAGGTAGCATCCAAAGCGTCTTCGAAGTTGCTCGAAATGGATGTTACAACGTAGCAATGGTAAACCGTAGCATCCATAGTGTCCTGGAAGTTGATTCAAATGGCTGTTGGAACATAGCATCCGAGGCGTCTTCCAAGTTGCTCGAAATGGATGTTACAACGTAGCATCCATAGCGTGCTGCTAGTTGATTGAAATGGCTGTTGGAACGTAGCATCCAAAGTGTCTTCCAAGTTGCTCGAAATGGGTGTTACAACGTAGCATCCATAGCATGCTGGAAGTTGATTGAAATGGCTGTTGGAACGTAGCATCCAAAGTGTCTTCCAAGTTGCTCGAAATGGGTGTTACAACGTAGCATCCATAGCGTGCTGGAAGTTGATTGAAATGGCTGTTGGAACGTAGCATCCAAAGCATCTTCGAAGTTGCTCGAAATGGATGTTACAACGTAGCAATGGTACACCATAGCATCCATAGTGTCCTGGAAGTTGATTGAAATGGCTGTTGGAACGTCGCATAGCACGTGAATACGACTCTCTAGGGTGGAAAAAATCCTTTTGAGGCTCTGAAACTATTGCGCCTGCCACGCAAAAGCAGGGGTCACATTCGCCCCTGAACGAGGGTCACATTCGCCCCTGAACCCACTTCATCGCACTTCATTCAGGGGCAAGTGCGACCCAACATGGTTCAGGGGCAAATGCGACCCCCGTGCCCAACAAACGGATAAGCACGAACTGCGCAAGAGCCAATCTTTTAGCTACGGTATTAGCATTATTGACTGTAGACCCTCGATACCTTGCTGCAATTTGATTGAATTTGAAAAGGAGCTTCTGCCTGGTGCTTGTGCTGGTGCGCTCACATCAGCCCGCTTAGGTTCAGCAAGAGGGCCTTGCGCATGTATGGAATCATGTTCAGGCACTTTCTCCATTGCTGTACCTGAATCGTGATCTGCAGACATCTCTTTTTGCATGTCTGTCTGGCCAGCCCTGCTTGTGTGAAGACCAAGAAGTAGAAAGCGCACAAGAGCCAATCGTTTAGCTCCGGTTTTATATATTGATTCTCCAAGGGGGAGCGCGCCAGAGAAGCTTGAACCACACGTGACGATACAATTGCCATTCATCTTCCCTGTTTCGTAGCAGTTTCTTAATGCGTTCCTTGGGTGACGGTTGGCATCTTCCCTGTTTCGTAGGGTTCGGAGGGCTGCACCCAAGCTGTCCGAGCCCATTTGAAAGCCTTCGAGTGACGGTTCCCTCAGTATCTTAATGCGTTCCTTCGGTGACGTTTCGCATCTTCCCTGTTTCGCGGGGTCGGGTCCAAGCCTATCTAGGGACCTTCCAATGAGGGTTCCTCAGTTTCTTAATGCGCTCCTTATAAATCACGTTTTAGGCATCTTGACCGTTTCGGCGGGCCGGGTCGAAGCCCATCTGGGGCCCTCTTCCGTGTTTCGTGGGGTTCGCTGAGCTGCACTTAGGTTGCCCAAGCCCATCTGGGGGCCTTCCAGTGAAGGCTCCCTCAGTTGCTTAATGCGTTCCTTATAGGTGACGTTAGACATCTTCCCCGTTCTGCCATGTTCCGAGGGCTGCACCCAAGCTGTCGAAGCCCATCTGCAGGCCTTCCAGTGGAGGTTCCCTCAGTTTCTTAATGCGTTCCTCAGGTGACGTTAAGCATCTTCCCCATTTTGCATTTTGCAGGGCCCTTCTTCCTTATTGTGTATGGTTCGGAGGGGCACCCAGGCTGTCCAAGCCCATCGGGGGGGCCTTCCAGTGAAGGTCCTTCAATTTCTCAATGCGTTCCTCAGGTGACCCGGCCCATCTGGGGGCCTTCCAGTGAAGGTTCCCTCAATTTCTGAAGGCGCTCCTTAGATGACGTTTCAAGTGGCATGAGGCATCTTCCTCGTTTCGCAGGACCGGGTCGAAGACCATCTGGAACCTTCTTCCGTGTTTCGTCGGGTTGGGAATTGCACCCAAGCTTTCCAAGCACATCTGGGGGCCTTTCAGTGAAGGCTCCCTCAATTTCTTAATGCGTTCCTTAGGTCGGTGACGTTACGCATCTTCTCCGTTTCGCAGGGCCGGGTCGAAGCCCATCTGTGGGGCCTTCTTCCGTGCTTCGTCGAGCTGCACTGAGCCTGTGGAGGCCCATCTGTGGGCCTTCCAGTGAGGGGTCCCTCAATTTCTTAATGCGTTCCTTAGGTGAAGCATCTTCCCCGTTCCGCACGGCCGGGTCGAGGCTGCACCCAGGCTGTCGAAGCCCATCTAGCTGGGAGCCTTCCAGTGAGGGTTTCGTCAGTTTCTTACTGCG
>CAMXCT020000189.1:269591-292481 GCA_947184155.2 Cladocopium goreaui
CCTTTCCTTTCCTTTCCTTTCCTTTCCTTTCCCTTCCTTTCCTTTCCTTTCCTTTCCTTTCCCTTCCCTTCCCTTCCCTTCCCTTCCCTTCTTCCCTTCTTCCCTTCTTCCCTTCTTCCCTTCTTCCCTTCTTCCCTTCTTCCCTTCTTCCCTTCTTCCCTTCTTCCCTTCTTCCCTTCTTCCCTTCTTCCCTTCTTCCCTTCTTCCCCTCTTCCCTTCTTCCCTCCCTCCATTCCTCTTCCCTCCTCTCTCGCTCCTTCCCATCTCCTTCCTCCTTCCCTCCTTCCTCCTTCCCCTCCTTCGCCTCCTCCCTCCTTCCCTCGTCCTCGCTCCCTGCTCTAACGGATATTAAAAAAACAAATAAGGATCAAACAAACAAAATCGGGTGAAGGAAGGAGGAAGGAAAGTGGTGGTGGTGTGGTGTTAGTCGTAGTAATATCTAGTAGAATAGTCGTAGTAAATAGTCGTAGTAATAGTCGTAGTAAATAGTCGTAGTAAATAGTCGTAGTAAATAGTCGTAGTAAATAGTCGTAGTAAATAGTCGTAGTAAATAGTCGTAGTAAATAGTCGTAGTAAATAGTCGTAGTAAATAGTCGTAGTAAATAGTCGTAGTAAATGTTTAAACTCTTAGTAAAATATAGGTCCGGTAGTAGAGTAGTTAAAGTTAAAAGTCGTAGGTTAGTAAATAGTCGTAGTAAATAGTCGTAGTAAATAGTCGTAGTAGTAGTCGTAGTAGTAGTCGTAGTAGTAGTCGTAGTAGTCGTAGTAGTAGTCGTAGTAGTCGTAGTAGTCGTATAGTAGTGATAGTCGTAGTGATAGTCGTAGTGATAGTCGTAGTGATAGTCGTAGTGATAGTCGTAGTGATAGTCGTAGTGATAGTCGTAGTGATTGTCGTAGTGATAGTCGTAGTGATAGTCGTAGTAAAAGTCGTAGTGATATAGTCGTAGTGATATAGTCGTAGTGATAGTCGTAGTAATAGTCGTAGTAGTCGTAGTAGTCGTAGTAGTCGCAGTAGTCGTAGTAGTCGTACCCAGAACTTCCATTCCTCCTTATTTGAGGAATTCCTCCTTATTTAAGGAATTCCTCCTTAAAATTCCTCCTTAAATTAAGGTGGAATTTTTGAAAAATTCCTCCTTAAAATTCCTCCTTAAATTTTCAATTGCAAGGAGATCTTGCACCTCCTTCAGCAGGAGACTTGAAACCTCCTTATCCCAGATCCTGGCAGCAAAACTTTTCACTTCAGCTCTGGAATCACTTGTGCTCGAAAACTTTGCAGAACACTCATGCCTATGGAAAAAGGGTTGTGGCTTCCACCTTTCACAGCTCCTAAGTGAGCTAGGAAGCCACCAAAGTCTTCGTCTCGATATGTCCAACTGTCTGATGGACAAGAGTTCTGGAGCAATAAATCTAAGAAGCTGTGGTGCTTTGGTTTGATCTTCCAAGTATGGTCAGTCTCGTTTTCCAAGCTCTTGCACAACAGCAAAAACTTTCTGCCATGCAGCAGCATTGACTGGTGATTCCATAGATTCTTGGACAAGAAAGAATAACATTGCCACAGTTCTGTGGCAGCCATCTTGATTGTATATTCAAGCACATTGTCATCAGCCAAAAATTCATCGCAGATTTGTTTTGCAAAAGTAATCAACCCTCGAGCTTCTGCAGCTTTGGCTCGAAGTTTTGGACTTGAACTGGCTTTCTTTCTGATCATGAGGACTGTCAAAGTAGGAAGCTTGTTTTCCACACCTTCAGTCTTGTAGTAGCTTTGAATTCTGTGGAACAAGCTTTTCACCCTTTCTTTGACATTGTTGCCAGGCAAGTGATTTCCAGAGGCAATTAAATGGTGAAAAACATTGCCCATAAAATCTGCTGCCACGCCCAAGTCCACAATGTGAAGCCAGTCCAAAAGAAATTGTTTGCTTGTCAGTCCTGGTGTTTGAAACAATTCATTGATGTCAATGCCAGAATTGGAAATGGATTGCAACAAAGTGAAATGGTCCAAAGGATCAAATGCCTTGCAGCTTTCAAAGTTTCGAATTTCAAGTGGTTTGCACAAGCACAAATGGCAGCATCCTTGTTTGTCTCGCCATCCAGGAAATTGGAAAACTTCTTTTCTCATAGCCCAATCACCTCTCACTTCAAGTAAAAAAGCAGTGAAAGGCAATGCCTTGCCATTGAATGTGCTTCGTTTTTTGTCGCCTGGGTGCCAAAAGCTGCCATCATGCCTTGCTGAAGGCCAAGTGCAATTGGCTAAGTGAATAAAAGACCAAGACAAAATTCCTAACATCTTCGACAAAGTTACTCCCTTGATGCACCAGTGCTTTGGAATACAGCACAAAGGGATTCGCAAAGTACCATTAGGTGGAAGTAAGCCAGGAAAATTCAATGAGATGCATTCCAAAGTTTGACTTCTGTCATAATTGTAAGGTGTGCCATCGATCCGCAGGCCAAGTCCTATGGCTTCTCGAACTTGGAACTGCATTTGCATGTTCGCCAAATGTTTCTTGCTGAGTTCACACATGCCACCAGTCTGCAGCAAGCCTTTCTTCTCAGAGCGCTTCGAGAAGACAAAAAGAATCTCATGTGGCAAAAGAAAAGGTATCTTCTTCATCTCTTCTGCTTGTGTTCCAGGATTGTAGCAAGGGATCAATGCAATGTATTCATTGAACCACAGGCAATTCTTCAACATTTTTCTTTTCATATCCCTTGCCAAATTCTTTTCCCAATTGGCTTGCTTCTCACCACTGCCAGATTTCTCTGCACCTTTGACCAAATCTTTCACACCAGTAGCTCCAGCTATTTGTGCATCTTTCATGAGCTCATTGGCTCTTCTAGCAGCGACAGTCTTGGTCAAAAACAAATTGGAAACATTGTGTCGAAACCTCTTCTGGTCAGGTTCCCTAAGGGTAGACAAATCTACCTTTCTCTTGTGAAACATGGCTTGAGCTGGAAAAACATGTCAACATAAAAGTTCATAAGATCTCAGAAGACAAGAAGTTACACATTGTATTTAGTTAAGTTAATGCTAAATTTGGCCAATGCTTTGAAACAGGGAAACAGTAAAGGAGATCTTACACCTCCTTGAGTCTTGTACACCAGCTTAGAAGCAGGCTCTTTTTCCAGCGACAGTTACCAGCTGTGCATCTTCCAAGCAGATCCCTGCGATATTTTAATCTGCATTTCCACATTCCAAAACTGACAACTGCACCAAATGCGCTTTCCAAAATCTAAGGGCCAAACAGCTCCTACAGCAATGCCTGGTGAGTCTTCACCTTGGCTTTTGCTTCTTGCAGCTTCTCTTGGCTGGAAGCAAGCCATGCTTTGGCAGCAGGCAATGGTTTCGAAAGGCTTTCAGGAGAAGTGTCCTCAGGAGCAAGATCTTCACTGGCTGCGACATAGGATCGAAGGTTGGCAATCGCTTTCAAATGCTCTTGACACGCATTCCTGGGTTGGGCCACAGGTTCAGGGATCTATGTAATTCTTTTCTCATCAAGCCAGCTTTATCAACAGAAACTATGAATGTCATCCATGAATAATGTGCTTACAAGTCTCAGATGTTCTCAGGTACTCATAGTGCTTCAAAAGCTTCTTTGTTGGCATACATTTGATCATTGCGATCTGCTTGTCCATTGGGTCCACAGGGTTCTTCTCAATGGTGGCCAGTGGCTGCTTCCTCCATGGAAGCAGTTCCTTTGGAGGTTCCATTGAACCTTTCATTGAAAACTGAAAAGTGTAATGATGAAGTAAGTTGGGATGTCTATGAATCTCCAGTTCCAAATCCAATGGTTTCTATTTTGGATCCAAAGTGATTTTTATTGGAGGTTTAAATTGGTTAAAATTAAAACTGCCAATTTAAATTTTAACCTATCCTGCCTTTAAAAGTAATACATAAACTGGTTAAAATTAAAATTGGCAATTCTAATTTAACCAATTTTAACCTCCTTATTTTTCCCATTCGAAACCTTTACTGTCATCATGCATGACCTGAATGAATTGTATCCAGAGCTGCCAAGAGCCACTCAAACAAAGGAAATGGATGGGCATCAGCTTCGGCCAAGGAGATCTTGCACCTCCTTTTTGATTCCAGTATTGGACACTAGTGCAATGATTGTGATACCTCAGGTTCAGATCATCAGCTCTCATCATCATTCCAAAGCTGATCATGTGCATCCATCAAGGCTTCAAAAATGATTCTACAGGTCCATCACCACTACATTGATCAATATGACTTGACAGCTTCAGCCAGGCAGAAATGCTCATATCACAGATATCATGTTTTACTTAAATTTTAATTTAGTTTATCAAGGAGATCTTGCACCTCCTTAAAGAGTCGCTTGCGCCCATAATCTCCAATCATTTTTCCAGGGAAGCTCAATTGACTCAATCTACATTTGAATCCTCATCCTCTTTGGGTTTTTCGGCTTGCTCTCCAGCATCAATAGGTGATGTAGGAGAATTTGGGGTTACAGCAGGGCCTGATCAGGAGGCATGATGATGAACATATTGCACAGTGCATGGTTGACATGAGATACTTTCAAATCCACAGTCACAGAAAACTCCAGCCTGTGTAGATCATTCCTTCATCCAGGAGCTCCAATGGAGTACCATGCGCAGTAGGTGCAGTAGGTGTAGTGGTCCTCATGATGCATTGAAACTGAAACAAAGGAGGTGCAAGATCTCCTTATGCCCAAAACAAAAAATCATCTGAGGAGGTCTTGCATCTCCTTCATAACATGATATATCAAACCATATATGAAACAAATTCATTATCTAAATGATTCAAGTTTCCATCGGTTTGAGAAGCTCTCACAGCATAGAGGATTCTCATTCGTCTTCTTGCTTCTTCAATTGAGATGACCCCCATGTCAGCCATGTAAGTGAGTTGGGCTGCTGCACCTCTCACTCCCTCCCCCAGTGGTAGACCTGCATCCAGTGTTGGAAAACATATATATAAATATTCAAATTCCAAATTTCAACATTCCAAATTCCAGACAAAACTTCTCAAATCCAGAATTCCAATCCAACATTAAACATTAAAGCCACATCCTATGAAAGTCTATAAGCCATTTTTGAAATCCACCCAGGCACTAAACGCTCAAGTTCCAAATGTCAGGAGATCTTGCACCTCCTTAAGACAGAAAAGTGGAAAGACTATGTCCTATTTTCCTATAGAGAACTCTCAGGAGATTTTACACCTCCTTGAAACATGCAACAGAAATCAGAAGCCATTTTTTGCAATTTCATCCAATCTAATCCACATCCTGTCCAACCTTCCACTTTCGAATTTCCACATTCAAAAATTCAATCACAGATTGTTCAGTAGCACCATTGTGCAAATCAGCAATGCATTTCTGGGCCAAATCCAAGCCAACTTATCTTGAAATTTTGCTCAAAGTGAAAGATTTGATTTGTTTCTTGTCTCCAAAATTTCGTCTGACACCTAAAGCACCATACTTTCGACTGCCTTTGGCAGGAAAATCTTCCAAGCGATATTCAGGAGATGCCAAGTCAACAGCAGCAGGTTCAGGATCAGCAACTGCAACAGCCGGCCGAGCTTCAACATCCTCTTCTTCAGAAGTGCCAAGTACTGCTTCACATGCAGCACGCTTTTTCAAGATTGCAGCAGGCCTTTTCAAGACTGCAGCAGGCCTTTTCAAGACTGCAGCAGGCCTTTTCAAGACTGCAGCAGGCTTTTTCCCACCTGCAGATTGCCTATAGATCTTCAAAGATTCATTGGGAATTTCAGATTCAAATTTGTTTTCACCAAAAGCAGCAATGGCAAAGCCATTTGGTCCTTCACTCATAGTAGCTTTCTCCACCTTGCTATCCACAAAGCGACATACCACCATGGCAGTAGAATCGATCCAGGTTCCAGCACTCACAGGCTTCTTAGGACTCACTTGGCTCTCTTCACTCGACACTTCTATCAATTGATGCTCTTGGCTATCCAATGTTTCTGAGCTGTGGCCTGGAGGATTTTTTTGCAAAAGTGGTTCATTCACAGGCAACTGTGGGATGGAGCTCGCATTGGAACTTTGTCTCATGAGCCTTCGCTTGGCAATGGCTTTCTGAACAAACTTGCCTTTCTGCCGGTTCCCATGGAATTCTGAGCACTCCAGATAGATCTTCACAAGCTCACCCATCCAAGGCTCATATTTCTTACTTGAAGTTGACCATTTTGCTTTTGTTCTGATGTGTTGCACACATTCGACAATTGCAGAAGACCACTTCTTCGCTTCGTCACTCAAAGTGCGAGGGTTGACTTTCAAGGCATCTTCCTTCAAGCAGCCTTTGGATGGTCGAATTGTTTTCTGGAACATCAAGCCCAGAAATTCTCGATAATGCTTGCAAACTTGATCAATTTCAACATCCAAGTAATCCTTGGGATCCAAACAAGCCACCTCTGCTTTCAAACATTTGCAAAGGTCTTGAACAGAAGCAGTGTTCTTAGCTCTACTCATCTTGAGAAATCAACTGCAGATGCGATGCACAAACTTTAGATGCAGGAAATCAAAACACCAAAAGGAGATCTTGCATCTCCTTGAAGCAACCTCCAAACGTTGGTCTTGATGCAATGATGATGTCAAAGATGTATCTAAAAACAGTGAAAAAATCCTCCTTAAAAAAAAAATAAGGAGGAATTTTCAAAAAAAAACGCCTTAATTAAGGAGAATTCCTCCTTAATTAAGGTGGAATTCCTTAATTAAGGAAAAAATCCTCCTTAATTAAGGGAATTCCTCCTTAATTAAGGTGGAATTCCTTAAAAAAAACTCCTTAAATTAAATAAGGAGGAATGAAAGTTCTGGGTAGTAGTCGTAGTATAGTCGTAGTAGTCGTAGTATAGTCGTAGTCGTCGTAGTCTTCGTAGTCGTCGCAGTCGTCGTAGTCGCAGTCGCAGTCGTAGTCGTAGTAGTCATAGTCGTAGTCGGTGCAGGGGAGGGCGCAGCGCCTCCCCCCGCAATGCATAATAGGCACAAATCTCGATGGATATCAATAAAGATAACATGAACCCAAATAAACGATGATGCTCATGAAAGACAAAAAGAATAGTAGATAGCAAGGGGAACCGATTAATAAACAATAAAAGGGGGTGGAGGGGTGCAGGGGGGAGGGCGCAGCGCCTCCCCCCGCAATGCGTACCAAGAAAGAAGCACATAGGCACAAGTGGGGATGGATATGAATAAAGATTTTTAATGGACCCAAATAAACGATGATGCTTATGAAAAAACAAACCGAATAGTAGGTAGCAAGGGGAGCCGGTTAAAAGATAAAAGCGGGTGGGGCGGTGCAGGGGGGAGGGCGCAGCACCTCCCCCCGCAATGCGTACCAAGAAAGAAGCACACAGGCACAACTCTCGATGGATATCAAGAAAGATAACATGAACCCAAATAAACGATGATGCTCATGAAAAACAAAAAGAATAGTAGGTAGCAAGGGGAACCGATTAAAATCTTAAACAATAAAAGCGGGTGGGGGGGTGCAGGGTGCACCATCCATATGATAACGTATTAAATCAGCCCGCCCCTGCTGTGAAAATCATGGAAGGCAAGCAACTGTGTTAACATCTCGGGTCCAAGCTTTGAAGCTGATTCCCCAATTTCGCTTAGTGGCAAGATATGGCTGGAAGGCAACATCCATCATGTTTTGCTGTCTCGCAGATTGTCAATGTTGGCGTAATTTAGGCTTTCGATGATTTCGATGCATGATAAAGCACGGTCATGATAACGCATTTGACGGTGAAACCGCTCCGGACGCAAGCTGCAAGTGTTGACTGCAAACTTCCTTCCCTCCTGTTCATTCCTTCCTTCCTTCCTTCCTTCCTTCCTCCCTCCCTTCCTTCCTTCCTTCCTGTTCATTCCTTCCTTCCTTCCATCCTTGGTTTGCAAGAATTTGTTTTTATTTTTGTTTCTTTCTTTCTTTCTTTCTTTCTTTCTTTCGTTCTTTCTTTCTTTCTTTCTTTCTTTCTTTCTTTCTTTTCTTTCTTTCTTTCTTTCTTTCTTTCTTTCGTGTTTTCCCGATTTCTTCCTTTCTTTCTTTCGTTCTTTCTTTCTTTCCTTCCTTCCTTCCTTCCGTCCGTCCGTCCGTCCGTCCGTCCTTCCTTCCTTCCTTCCTTCCTTCCTTCCTTCCTTCCTTCCTTCCTTCCTTCCTTCCCTCACACCTTCCTTCCTTCCTTCCTTCCTTCCTTCCTCACACCTTCCTTCCACCAGAAAACGGGAAAAAAAATCCAAAAAAAACGGGAAAAAAATCTCAAAAAAAATGGCCCTCCATTTCTTAATGCGTTCCTTAGGTGACGTTAGGCATCTTCCCCGTTTCGCCTGGGGCCTTCTTCGGATCCGTGTTTCGTCGGGTTCGGAGGGCTGCACCCAGGCCGTCGAAGCCCATCTGGGGGCCTTCCAGTGAGGATTCCCTCAGTTTCTTAATGCGTTCCTTAGGTGACGTTAGTTATCTGCCTTCTATATGATTCCAAAAGTCTACTACAAGATCTCCCGACACTGCCTGCAATGGTGTCGGCTACCTGACCACCCATTCTTTCTGTTCGCATGCTTTTCCCTTTGCATTCTTGTGGCTGCTTCGTATTCGCCCTGTGGCTCTAGCCGGCCACACCGTCGTTCCACACGCTGGCACAGGTGCCCATGCATGCGGGAGGTAATGCAACCGTTGCGCACTCGGAACCGGTTGCCGCAGCCATGCCTGTGATCGATGCACCCGGTCGCAACAGTGCTGTCTTTGGCTTCGTCGCAAAACGGGCACCTGTAGCTATGGCGCACGACGTCCTCAGGCCCGACGGACGTAACGCGTCCGTTCCACACTCGAAACCGGTGGCCGCAAACACCTCTGTGATCAATGCGCCCCGTGGCAACAGAGCTGTCTATGGTACCGTCGCAAAACGGGTGGCCCAAGATAGGCCCAAGATGGCCAGAAAAAAAAAAGAATCAAAACCTGCATTTTCCTCAGTTTTTGTTTTTGTTTTTTGGGTTTTTTTGTTTTATATTTGTTGTTTTTCTTGTTTCTTGTTGGCGTCTTGTTTTTTTCTTGTGTGTTCCCGTAACAATCGAAAATGGCAAGCTACTAAGGTTCCAACGAGAAGCTAAGAGCAAGGCAGCACCATCTCCCTTTTTACACAATGCTAAGATGGTGCCTGTACGGCTGCTGCTTTATGTCTGTGACCTATGTCACCAGTGGTCTGTTAGACCACCTGCCACAACTTGGCAGAGAAATCAGTGGTGGTGTCATCAAAAACAACCCCACATCAAAGCAGCCGTACCCACCGGACTCCCACATGGGATCATGGGTGGGTTGGGTGGAGACGGGCAGGATGCTATCATTCCTTCAGGTCCACAATAACCAGTTTCAAAGAGAAGGAGTTTTCCAATCCTGCAAAATTTGTGGCAAAAGCTTAAAGGAAGCAAAAATTGATTGAAGCGAAAGTCGCTTTTCCGGGGTGAAACCTACTGGCGCCGGGTGAGTCAGTTCGTCAGCCCATTGACTGTGATCTCGTTTACAATGGTTCGGTGCCAGTTGTGCTCCTCGGTCATATAGCAAATGCACCAGCTGCATGAGAAAGGCTGCGGTGGGCATCTTTCTCGTATTCTGGTTCAACAGGGCGAAGACGTTGCCCTGGTTGTCAGAGATCAGTGCAAGCTGGAGGCGGAGTAAAGTCGAGGAGCCCCGTTGGATTAGCAAGGCTGCTAAAACCAAGGTGCTAAGCATTTCCAAGGATGCGATTCTTCTGGTAGAATCACCATCCACAAAAGCCCATGGACATTCGTCCGGTTGAATTTCGAGTTGAAACCACCAGACAGCTGATTTGTCTGGGGCCTCCATGTCAGAAATCCATCCTCCAATCCATGGGCGGCTCGTGTGGACATCTCTCGTAGCACTGGCGTCGCTTGCACCCCACCAGTTGGAGACGCCCACGTAGGGAGAAGGTTGTTTGTAGGGGACTGAGAAGATCATCTGTAGCAGCTTCGCAAAGAAGGTGACCAGCTTCGGGGGTTTCCCCGAGGTCTTACATGCCATCTTCCATGCCCAAAATGGTTGGAGGAAGGGTCGTGAAAGTGTACATACACTTGTCGCCCAGCTGATTCGTCCCAGGGCCTTCTCGATGGCCTTGGAGGTGAAAACTTCACCAGCTTGGAGTTGTCTCAAGAGTTCTATGATGGTAACGTGTTTGTCTTCAGCCATGCGCACTACAAGGGCCCAGAGCCACATATGTTGCAAGCAAGGTAGTGGCCCAGGCTGTGGCTGTGCCCTGTCGGAGGATCCAGCAGAAGTCATCCCACGGCTTTCCCTTCCTGGGTAAGGAGGTGCACGGTGTACTGATTCGTTGCCCTAGATTTCTTCGAGGATGACACCACCCGCAATGGACCCAGTGGGGGTCCACGTCCCTAGGCTCCCTGCCGTCCGGCGCCGCTTGTTGGAGTGGCTTCCTGTCATTGCTGCATCCTCCCTAGGATGGTCTGGCGTGTCAAGGACCTCCATGTCCAGCTCCCGTCTGACATCGTCCTGGACCGGGATCGGGTCGTCCCAATCTTCGTGGTTGAGGTCGATTCGACGAAGCGCAGTGGGGTTGTCCAGCTTGAGGATACACATCTTGTCCCCCACTGCTTTCCAGACTTTTTCTACTACATTCCGTTTGTCCCTGGTGTAGATGTCTGCTGTTGTTTCTGTGGTCCAGTTTCCCAGGTATTGCCGTTGATCTCGTGGGAATCCCAACTGGTATGCATAGTCAGGGACAAAAACTCTGAAGCTATGCCAGGTCAAGTTGGCCAAGATTGACGAGTCCGTAGTTGTTCCCCAGTGCCTGTGGAGAGCCGCTTTAGCCACCTAAGGGCTCTGTCAGCCGCATTGGGCCGCGCGATGACCCCCGTTGAGTCCTTACTCAGGGTGGGAATCATATAGCCAATGCCTTGGAACTTCTCCAAGTCCCGCATCTTGTCCCAGCTCTGCATAAGAGGTGTCCACCAGTCTTTCCCCGTGAAGGAGTAGGTGGGGGCCAGCAGAGGTACCGGTGCCTTTTTTGAACGGGAGGCCGACACCGTCTTGGTCTGCCATGCCTGTAGTTCAATTGTTCTTCCGTGGAACTTGTAGGCCGTGGGGATGGTGTGTTGGAGGTCATTGAAACGTGCACTGCAGGCCACCTGGAATCTCACCACTCCACAGATGTACTGATCAAGGATAGTGTGGGCACTCAAGTTCTCCCCACTACCAGCCGGGGTCTGACCTGATCCCGCAGCAACTTCTTCCAGGGTCCAAATTACTTCTTTTGTAGGAAAAATGGCCTTCCGCTGGGGTTTGGCCACCATGTCCACTCCTTCTTCCTGGAGGGTCTTCTTCTTCTTCTTCTCCATGAGCCGTTCACATGCATCGATCTTGAGAAAGCCAAACCGGTTGGAGAACCAACGCAGTGTCTCCCAGACTCGCTGGATCTTGTGTGGGGAGGCTTCCTCAGCCCTCATCCTGTTGAGGTGCTCCCGCACATCTGATTCGGTCCAAGGGATCTGTGTGAAGCCCGTTGTTTGAAGGTTTTCCAGTGCAAGACAATGGATCCGTATCCGTAGTGTCCTGAACCTCGTGTCACCCAGAAGGTCCAACCATTCCCTCTCTTGGTTTGGACCCATGACCGAGGCCATGTTGGGTATCTTGTCCGCGAAGGGTGCGAAGAAGGACACCAGCCTTTGGGCCCATTTGAGTCGAAGTTCTTTCTCCAGTTGTCTTTGAGTGATGGGGTCAGTATCTTGTAGCTGTCTGGGCTTCCAGTGTCGCCACTTCGCGATTTAAACAGAGGTTGGCACCAGTCCAATCGGATGGGGAGTTATTACTGGAGATGTGTTATTCCCCGGAGGACAATGCCCCACTCGGGGCGGCGACATTCAAACACATGATGCTCCGGGAAGACCTTATGGGCTGGACGTTAGCTGACGTTGTCTGCTCAGACCACTTCAACTGGCTGGTCACATTCATCCTGGAGGAGGTCACCCCTCCAGTGGAGGAGCAAGATGCGGCAACAGCCAGGGAGGCCTTGGCGGCCCTGCTGACGTTTGTCTCGGGGGGCAAACCGACCTATATCTCTACAACCAGATGGAAAACAGGCGGGCACAGGAAGATCGAGATAATTGGGCCCTATACAGCATGGCCCCGCCTTGCCTCCCAACTCCAGGAGGGCCCTACGGAGATAGGCTGGGGCCTTCACAAACGCCCTGCCAAAAGGAGTGGCCAAGCGCAACGGAGGCCCTTCTCCCGACATATAGGCTGTGTAGGAGGGGAATCACTGGAGCTTGAGCAAGAGTATGGGGGGAGTCCCCTTGAGCCGCGGAGAGGAGGTAAAACAAAAGCGAAAAGTGGGAATCCAGAGGGTTATCCAAAAGTTCCACAGGTGTCCAAGAAACCCACACTGTATGAACGGGTGGGGTCTTGCCCCCTCTCTGCAAGTAATGCAATCATTGTCAAAAGTCACCGACCGTCGGTCAGGTGAGTCAGTCAGAGAGAACTCCATCTACCAAGGTAAATGCAAGGTCACAACCATCAGCATCTACCACACAAGTTCACAAAACTCTCCAAAGCAAAAGAAACCAAAACCCTTTCAATTCCAGTAAGAGGCAAGGATCCGTTCCACTCAATTTGCGGACATCAGGACTTGGGAGAAAGAGGAGGCCTACGTTCAGGACACTTGCAGTTCAGCCCGGGCTGCTTCTTTTCTGTCGCAATGGGCTGAGCCGGTATACGGTCTCAGCAGTCTCGGCACAGCCCACAGGGCAAGATCTGGCCAGTGTCGCGAAGGTTCTGGAGCTAGACGCCAAGGGCTGTCCGGCTCCATCCCGCGTCCTGCCAAGGATAACCACTCACTGGCTGCCCACTCGCTTCGCTGCCAGTTGCTGGATCTTCAAAAGGCCCTCGCGCTCCGGGTTGCTCAAGAGCACACTCCAAATCAAGTCAGAGACTCGGCCCAACCCATTTTGCACTGAGAAGCGGATGCGTTCCTGGACCGGGTAGTCGAGGTCAAGCGCCTCGTCTCGGCTGGCACCCATGGGCTCCATACGGAGGTAGTAGGCCATGCGGTCTTGGATCCACTTCTGGTAGAGGCGCTCTGGAGGTTCATCGAGGATGAGTTGCAGCGCCACCTTGGTCTGTCCTGAGCGACCGTACAACTGCACGACCCGGCTGCTGCCGGCCTTGGCTTTCCAAAAACCTTCGCAGAACTTGCAGGCAAATCCGCCCGCTTTGCGGACTCCCTGTTCTTTGGGAACGTATTCCCAGGGACTCATAGAACTGAGGACTAGGCCGCATTCCATTTTTCCCCAAAAAACCGTGCAGCTTGCGGTGTCCAAAATTTTGTTTTTTGGAATCTGGGGCCATGATGCTGCTCAGGTTCTCCAATGTGAGGGGGGGATGTTTGCCCTCGGCCTTCAAGCCTAGTCCGCCACCGGCTGGACCGAGCTCTCTGGCCTTGGAGATGAAACCCTCAGTCTCCGCCACGGAGTAGCCCAGCTTGGCATAGTAGGTCCTGGCCAGGTCCTCGTCGTCCACCACAGTGGCCCACCAGATCACATTGGTGCAGCGCCAGTTGACCTTGACTTCTACCATCGCCTCCTGGGTGCCGAACTGGGCTGCAAGCTTGGAGTAGACCGTGTCCAGCTCCTCGAATGCGCTGAGGGGGAGACTGATCCGTTCGTCACAAATCGCTCTCTCCCGCAAATGGGTCTTGGAGTCATGGATTGCTGCAGGGGGCAATTCCATGACAGAGGGCGGCGCATGGGTGAGAAAGGATTGGGCGGCCAAGAATTTCCCCATTTCTTGGTATAGGTGCCGCCATGAGTCCACATCCGATGGGAGCTTCTTCAGTCCCATCTCCTGGGCAAATGTTTTGACTTCCTTTCGAATGGCTGTGTGCCTTTGCAACTTGAGGCGGCCCTTCTCGGCGGAGTGGTGTCCCCGTGTCGGGGGGTCCACTGCAAGTGGCATGTTCTGCCAGATCGCGTAGATTTCCTTCAAATTGTTCTGGTGTGCCAACTTGTGGCACAGGCTTGGGAAAGACCAAGTTGAAACTGCTCTGTGCCAGTGCCGGCGTCTGCCGGTCCCGCTGCCCAGAACAAGTTGTGGATCGTGTCCTGAAGGGGACGTAGGCCCTGGTTCACCTGGTCCTCCAGTTCCTCAGCAGTGAAGCGGACAAACTGATGGAAGTCACCCGTGGGTCCATACGGTTTGGTGCACGACTCCAGGGGGCGCAGGTGTTCCTAGGCTGTCTACCTGACATGGCCCAACCCGGGATGTTGAGTTCATCCCACTTCTTCTGCCACTGACCACCCCAGACCCTGAGCTGGCCCTGGGAGTGCTGGTTGATGATGTCCAGGATGGCCAACTTGCGCTCCATGCTGCCCGGAGGGAGGCGGGAGGCCAGGTCGGCATTGGACTCCCCGCTGCCAGCTGGGGGGTCCGCCGCCTTGGTGACCTCCCAGAAATCCAATGGGGTCTCCGGCACTTCTTCCAGCAGCAATGAATCCGGGCAAGGGTTGCCCTTGGCCTTGATGTACATCTTGAGGTCCAGATGCTGGGTGCGGGCCAGGTTGAGGTCATCCTGGGAGAGGAAGTCCACCGCCACGGAGGGCATCAGGGCATTGGACTCCAGGACCTTCTGCACTGTTGGAGACCAAAGCGTCTCCACCGCTGGACGCAGCATCTGCCGCTTGTGCTGTCCCTGTTCTTGGCGCTCCTTGTTCGCCACCTTCGCCTGTGAGATGCTGGTTTGTGCTAAGGCAATCTGTTGCCATACGTCACTACTGCCCGACTCTCCCTCATGCTTGCGCTTGAGGTAGCCCTGGAACTTGGTGAGGCTGAGGTGGCGGGGCCTCCTCTGGGGAGAGCGAGTGTGCCCCTGCCTGCATGGCTTGAATCACTTGGAGGCCTCCTCCTCTTCCATCTTTTCCTGGATCGTCTTCTTGGCCGGGGGGTCCTCTCGCATCTGGGCTCGCATCCGGAGGACCTTGGTGGCCTGAGGATGGAAAAAGAGGGACTGTTGGCCATCTTTGAACTCGCGCTTCAAAGGAGGGCGGTCACCAGTGGGCGCACTGGAAAACAAGGGGTCGTCCGTCTCTTCTTCCACAACTTGGGTGCGGAGGAGGACCCGCTGGTTGTTGGGGACCAGGTCCGAGTATGAGAGCTCAGGGTTGACCCGTGGTTCCTTGAGGGGTACCGAGAAATCTGATACGTTGATGGAGGCTGCTGCCTTCATGTTGGTCTCACGCTCCTCATCAATGTGTTCCCCCTCTTTTGGTTGGATCTTCCAGTTGACCCTTTGTCATCAATGTGGAGCTTCCAGGTGACCCCATCCACTTCCTGGGACAGCCCCAGGTCCTGTGGCTTTGGGATGCAGTTCCCCGGCTTGCCACATGCCAAGCATGTGCCTGTCTCCGCAGGCTTCAGCCAGGGGGCTTTGCAATTAGTTCTGGTCCGACCTCCAAGGTGTGGATGGTGGTCGTGTCCCGCTTCTTGACATGTTCAGCCAACAGGATCTTCTCGTGCTGCAGCTTCTTGACTGCCAGGCCATAGCTCTCCAGGATGCGGTGGAAGGCCGCTGGGGTTAGGGCGTAACCCTTGTCAAAGATGGTCAGGAGGTCACGGAGATCACTCAGAGTGAAGTCCCGAAGCATGTTGCGGAGATGCTGGGGGGACCAGGGGGAGCTCCAGGTTGCCATTGGCGATGCGGTAGGTGTCGACCGTCACTTTCTCAAATTCCACGAGGGCCTTAGTGTCGGTCCCCATGCCCTGGCCGCTGACAGCTGGCCCGGGTTGGGTACCTGTACCTTGGTCCACAGAGGAGTCCTTAGTGAGCATTCGTTGCATTGCCTCGGTAAGCTCAGTGAGCAATTTCTGAAGGTCCACCTTAGTTGCCGTCTGGAGCATCGTGAAAGAGCCAGGATTCACGCCCGAGAGGGTCAGGCTCGTTGCGTCCTCATCTTTCTTGTAGGCCTCGGCGACCTGTTCCGCCATCTGGTAATCCTCATTCGTGATCTCAGCGAGGTCTCCCACCAGTTGGAAACTAGATTCCGAAAGGAGTTCAGAGTCCACGGTGGAGGGTGGAGCATCCACCTCCATGGCTTCCGGCAGGGAAGCACCGCTCCCCACATCTCCGATCTCGACCGGCGAGACAGCATCCACAGAAGATGAAGCCATTGGTGAGGGCAAGAAAACAGACGAAAGTGCGAAACACGCTTCAAATCTTTAGAGATCTGATGGTTCAAACTTGAGCCAAAATGGCCAAGCCATTTTGGCAATATGATTCCGACAACACATTGCTTGCATTCCGCAAGCTCCACGCAAGTACAATTTGTTCCTTGATTTTGGTTTTCTAGTTACGTTTGCTTTTTTGTTCGCTCTGGTTTTGTTTTTTTGACTTTTTTTTGTCAAACCCATCTTTGGAAAAACACGGATCATGTGTTGTTATGCTTTTGTTTTGCCTCAGGCGTTTTCACAAATCAATGGCTGCAAAACACAAAAATACACGCTGCGATCGGGTGACATGTTGCGACCGGGTGACATAGCTTACTTAGCCTACATAGGTAAGTGCGCCGTAAGTGGGCTAAGTAGACTTAGCTAAGTGTGCTAAGCAGACATATATCTATGCACTAAGTAGACTTAGCCGACTTGCTAAGTGAGAGCTAAGTGAAAGCTAAGTGACATGCTATGTGCGCTAAGTAGATAGTAAGTCAGCTATCTAGATGCAAGCAGAGTCGATCATCCAAGGGCGCTCTCGGAAGAAATTTGGTTACGCACCTTTGCCAGCACATTGGCATCGATGGATTTGACGTCCCGTCTCCTGCGCTATGTGGACAACCGCCTTTGCTTGGTCGACCCTCACTGGCATCATGATCCGGCTTTCTCGACCTTTCTACATCTGGAATTCTACGGCAGCCCCATCATCTTGGAGACTGAACCCGATCAAGAGTGTTTGGGCTTCTGCATCGAGTTTGAGCCGTTCGCCCTGAGATATTGCCCCCCACATAATTTCAACCAGGTTATGGCTCCTTTTTCAGCCTCGCCATTGGCGGTTCAGTTATCAGGTTTGGTTTTGCGCCTCTTTTTCGTCGCCAAATGTACGCACCCAAAATCCGAACAACTCCGAGGTTTCGCCGCATTGCAGCGCTTGTACAGCTCCGCTGGGTTTCAAGAATCAGACCTTGTCGCAGCCGCCAAGCCAATCCGTCATTACATGCACTCTAAGTCGTTATGGTAAAAATGCGGCGAACAGCAGAACGTTCATCAGAACCTACACTGCATGAGCAATTCAACCGACTGTTCTTCACTTTCCGTGATTTTCACCCCGCATATCAGGGTTCTATAGCTGTTTGACACTGCCCATATCGACCTCCGGCTGACCTCGCGGCCATGGCGTCCTCTTCATCGGCGACAATTCCACTTTTCATGAACCTGTATTTCAACAATTCCTACATGATGTTCACCTACCTTCTACTCCATCGAGCAATGTCCCTACTACCTCCTACGATGATTCCGAACATTGAGCCAACGCCATTGCCCAGCACGGGAGTTTGGAACCAACCTCCGGGACTCTTACCAGATCAAGAGTACTCCGACGAGACCAACGCTTTCATTGAGGCAGCCCCACTACCTCCTCCGGAGCTATCTGATGAAGAGGAGATGATGCAAGACCTCATCGATTATCATCTTCCCCAACCTTGTCACTACATCGAAGCCCCCGTACCGGATTCAGTTCCTACTCCTCCGAAGTTTTCTTTCGAACCCACGTCAACGTCGAAGAAACGAACAGCCAAAGGGATGCCCAAGGCACCAGCAAAGCGCCGAAAGTCCAAGTCGAACTCGCCAAAGAGATCGCCCAGCCCTCCCCCTATCTGGACTGATGAAGACAAGAAACTCCTCTGGACACTCAAAACGGACGAGAAGTCGCGCTACGCCTGGAAGGTCATCGCTAGCAAACTTGGGAAGCCTGAACCGGACGTCAAGATCATGTGGAATCATATCAAGAACAGCATGGGCTAGATCCTCGCCGACACGAAGTTTTGACGCGCGACTGGTTCAGCGGGAAAAAGGCTATCCGCTTGGGCCTCTTGGTTTTTCCTCACTAAATTCGACAACCTGGAATTCTCCTGGGTTTGCTTGGTCCTCTCCCGTATTTGTGAATCCCGTTGCAATTCCTTGCCTTCCTCAGGGCCCCATGATGGTATTTCGTTCGTGCTTGGTGCTCCAGCTTCCCTTGATCATGCCCTCCGATCACACTTGGACCGCTATTGTATGCACCGAGCCATGGCAGCTGACCCAATTGCAACGGCATCTCGATCTCGATCACCTCATATTGATCGGCAGCCCATGACGGCCATCGCCTTTCTTTCGCCCACCTGGTTGGCAACCACCTACTCCTCAAGCTCATCGACCAGTTATCCTACAGATTGCCTTGAAACCCATGCCACAACTGGCTCTTCGTGACTCGTACTACAACATCCTGACTCCTCAAGTCGCGAGCAACCTCTCGACTTCGGAGTACAACAGTCTCTTCCAGGCCTACAAGGTCATCTATCCGGACTACGCCTCACGACACTACGTCGGAGAACTCGAAACACTGGTCGTGGACATCTTCTCTCAACGCTGGGCTATTTTCCTCAACACCTCTGAGTTCTACCTAGCCATTGACACCACACAAGGACATCAAGTACTTAATAATCAACCTAATCACAGTATCCTGGACATCCCCAACTGGCACTACCCCTCCTGGAAAACCCGCCAACACTGCTACGCTCACCCAGCTCGAGGCTCCGATGTCCCACCTGAAGCTCTTCATCCTGATCCCTCAGATACCGGTGTGGTTATTCGCATTCAAAGCATTCCTCGAGGGCACCCATTCTTTTCACACAACGCAGTGATGATATCATTGTGCCGTAACGACTTCCCTGCGACCACAAAAGATCCGAAACGGAACCAGGACCCTCTAAAGGTTTTTTCGTGGACCCTTTTGGTGTACCCTTGTCCATCTTCATTTTTTGAAAATCGATTCTGTGAGTATGACCCATTTGCCCCAACTTCTCGGTCTTGTTTGTCTTCAGGCGTATCCTTTTGCTGTTATATATAGGCTCCACCACGTTCCTCTTTTTGTGATCCCCGTACTTGATATTTCCCTGATGGCTCAACCACCATACTTCATGGGCGACTACGGCAACTCACGCCAAGATCTTCCCCTGGATATTCCCTATGACTCGATACATCAACATTATGAAGATCCTACATCCGTGGCTTACATCCCAAGAGCAGCTCGAGCCGTGCCTCAAGCCCATACAGTCCACACTATCTACGTCAAGAAGGTTACCCACCCTTTGTCTACAAGTCCGGATGAATTGTGGATCCTGGAAACCAATTCCGATGGCCTCGAAAGGTGGCGCTCTATTGAATCATTCTTGGGTAGCCTCCACTTGTCTCAGGACCCTCGCACTTTGCGAGCTGTGGCGAACCAATGGAGATTCCACTATGATGTTCAACCTGTACCCAACACTGCACCATCGGACAGCCTACATCCTGTTCTCCCACATCCTGAACATTCGACTGTTTTCTTCGGACAACCTGTGTCGGCAATTCCGGACCATTCGTCGATTCTTCAGGCCTGTTGGGGCCGTTCTGCTCACCGGCATTCTCAAGGTGCTCCGACATCCTTGTTTTGGCCACCAACACGAAACACACACCCAGCATCACCTTCGAGACTACTTCTGCGACAACGGACAACCACCACGTCGGCTCCCACTACGACTCCTCCACCTCATCCTGGACCTCCTCATTCTGGAGTGAGCAGTAATGCTGATATGTCCGACTCTAGTGTATAATTCTAGCTACGATGCACTCCATGATTTCGCGACACCAAAGGTAAAAGTGATGTTCTCCAACTTATTTCATGCATACTCGGCCCACAACTCTTCATGTGCGACATTGTATAAATATCCTGCAGACCTTTGGATCTTTTCATTCTTGCTGCTGCTGCTCGACATATATCGTGTGCCATTGTCCGAAGGGACTTCGACATCACCCATATCGAGCGACCACCGACATTGAGACACCAAGTGGTCCCCGGCCTTGTTCTTGGTATGCCGTCAACCTGCTGGTGATGATCACCCTCCAAACAGACCTATTTTGATCATTGTCGACTACTCGCCCCTCCAAGAGTTATCGCATCGCAAAGGTTTGCGGCATTTCAACTTCCGTTATGCCTCTACGGGGGAACAAGAAGCTTTGTTTACATGGTCGCAACAATTCTCTGCTGAGATGGCCGCAGCCATCCAAATTGCAAATCTTCGAACCCAGATTTGCAATCGTCTGCGGGCCCAAAATGGGACATCCGTATGATTCCATCGGACCTTGAACTTCGTTATGCAGATCTTGATGGGGATGTTTTCCAAGTTCGCAACGAGCCTACCGTCATGCAAGTGCTGGAAGAGTACCGACCTGAGTGGCGTATCAAGCAATATAATTTCTTACATTCATCACCGTTGGTTCCGGGCACACCACAGCCCTTCATTTTCCGATTGACTTGTCACAAAGTTCGCCAGGGTGTTATCCTGCCATGATTTCTCTGCTTACCAATTTTGAAGAGACCAGTCGATGCCGTGGAAAACTTCTCGCTGAATGGCACGGGGCTAAGCCAAGAACCCCATATATCTAGTGATGTTTGATTGCATTCAAAATCCGGCCTATGACCTCATACGTTCATGGCCTGGGGCTAAGCCGAGAACCCCATAAGCTATTTGATGATATCTCTCTCTTTTTTGAGATTTTGTGCCTTCGTGATTACTTTATTTTGATATACTCCTGTAAACTTCTACGAGTTTCTGGATCAAAACGGCGGGGATTTCCGAAGGGACCTCTTCATACCCTACGTTTGCTCATGGATCACAAATGCGATGCTCAAGAAGCTGGTCTTTCTTGGCCCAATTCGACCACCCGACCACAGCATGGAGGACCTCTACACACGACGAGTTCGCCACCAGCGTCGGCACCTGTGGTCCCTCCGGCAGCCTTCTTCCTCCCCGACACCAGTGGGCCATGCCACATACACTCCTGATGATGCATCACATGAAGAATCGCCATTTCCGGCGTCAGGGCCTCCTTTGACAGATCCTACACCTCGAAACTACTTCACAGAACGCACAGTTCATCAAGTCTACTTCAAGATCTTCACCTTTGCCGACGATCGGCGGGAGCTTTGGGTTACGGAAATTCCTGCCAATGGCTATGCTCGCACTCGAGAACCTGAGCAGTGATGATGTGCATGCCCGCCATACAACGGATGATTGGCGATTCTTCTTCAACATTTTAAATCGACATTTTGACCGCCCTCACTACTACTGGCACCAAAACCACCACTTTCATCCTCTCGGAGCAGACCCGCCATCCTCTACACCTTCAACTACACAAACGCCTCAGGCAAGCATTGCAACATTGGCTGCCCAACTTCAGGAACGCCTCTTCGCCCCGCCAACATCGGGAACAGGTCCAACGGCCACTACGCGAACTCACCAGCTCTTTGACCATTGAGCAGATCGCGGCACTCACTGAAGGTCTCCAAGCTCTCGCTTCTGCCAGCCCTTCTGAGATGTGATGAGTGGCCGTCTACCTGATAGATAGTACCATATGCTCGAAATGGGCGCTATTCTTCCTGAAAATGACCCTGCCGCGGCAGAGTGTGCGTGCGTGTAACATCTGAACAGATGTAAAACTTCTGAATCGGTATTCAATGGTTTTGTATGTTTGCAGGGGAGTGCGGCATGATTGTGGGACCACACTCAACGAAGCTACCACAATCATGGGATACTGGGTCTGATCAACCCAGCGTACCTGCGAAACATTTTACTTCGTTGGAAATGGAAAGGGGCAAAGCCAAGAATCCCAACTAATCTGTAACTTTGGTTTTACACGACTTTATTTGGCGTCATGGCGAAGGGCTAGGCCGAGAACCCTACAGCGACTATTTTTCGTATTTGGACCTTATTTGATTGCGTTTCTGGTCACGATGGTCATTTCGGAGAACCTTCCTTTATTCGAATGATACTACTTAGGTTACTGTGTTTCCCGTCTATATTATTTGCACGTGAAAGGACCCAGTTCCTGATAGATCACTTAAAAGATCCAATTTTGTCTAGTGCGTGTGAGGTCACAAAAACATCGCTTTTTGCGGTGTTTCGTAGCCTCGGCCGATCGATTTTTTGTCGTTGGCGAAAGAAAAAAAAACCTGGTTCTTACGTGGTTTTGGTTCCGCGGAGGGGTCCGGGAAGGGAAAATTGGCATCTTGGAAGTCTTTCAACAGAGATGGTCTCACTTATCGCCAACATAGCCTCAACATAGGCCCCAAGATGGGCCAACATGGGCAACATAGGCCAGCATAGGGCCAAGACAGGACCAACATAGGCCAAGATAGGGCTAACATAGACCAACATAGGGCCAACATAGAGCCAACATAGGCTAACATAGGCCAACATAGGCCCAACATGGGCCCAAGATGGGCCCAAGATGGGCCCAACCTGGCCCAACATGGACCCAAGGGCGGCCCTTCAATCGGGGATGGTCCAAGATATCGCCAACATAGCCTCAACATGAGCGCAATGCTCCCTACACTGACTTCAGGGCGCCGGCCACGGGCCCGTGTGCTACCCGGACGGCCTTCGGTGGTAACCGAAGGTTTTATACGCTCGCCGCCCCTGCCGCCGATACGCTCGCCGCCCCTGCCACCGACCCACAGCTGAACTAGCCCGACTGACCAAAGTCACCGTAATTTACGGTGTTTCGTGTTTCGTGTTTCGTGTTTCGTGTGTCGTGTTTCGTGTGTCGTGTGTCGTGTGTCGTGTGTCGTGTGTCGTGTGTCGTGTGTCGTGTGGCGTGTGTCGTGTG